>CAXEFP010000087.1:0-57856 GCA_963995525.1 Escarpia spicata
AATACCATTTTATTGTTCATCACCAAGTGATAGAAGGGATTAAAGATGTTAATTTAACCATAGGATTAGTCGAAACACTGACCCAAGATTATCCTAATCAAATCAACTCTTTGAGCTT
This sequence comes from Escarpia spicata, assembly GCA_963995525.1. NCBI lineage: Eukaryota > Metazoa > Annelida > Polychaeta > Sabellida > Siboglinidae > Escarpia > Escarpia spicata. The sequence goes on from CAXEFP010000087.1 coordinate 119, forward strand.
AGACAAAGGATTTTACAGTAAGGCAAATAAAGAAGCAATAAAAGAAAAAATCCCCTTACTTGTAATGCCTAAAAAAGGGAAAAGAAATAAAGAAGAAACCGAAGAGGAGCATGATAAAGAATTTATAAAGCTAAGGAACAAGCACAGTGCCGTAGAATCAAACATCAACCAACTGGAACAAAATGGATTAGGAAGATGCTGCGATAAAACACTGAAAGGTTTTAAACGCTATGTCTCTTTAAGCGTGTTGGCTTATAACATGCATAGGCTAGGAAATTATATTACCAAAGCAGAAAAAGAGAAAGAAAAAAGGCTGCTAAAAGCAGTAGCGTAAGCACCTTGCAATAGAGAATAACAAATCCTTCAGACAAAAGAAGGAGACTTTGTTGTGTCAAAAAATATAAATCGATCGAAATATTGGTTTTTTGGAAATAATAGCACCTCAAAATGAAAACTGAACACAAAAAAAATAGCTGATTGGAAAAAAATGAAATTTCAGAAAATTATGACAATTAATAATTGTTGAAAATTCAATTTTTGGGGCTTTACGACCGGGCACTACTTATCAATATGAGATTTAATAAATCATTCTCTTCAGTTATGTTTTTAAATGATTTTATGGTATTAGTAATGTCTTTAGAATTTCCCTTTATTTTTATGATTGAGTTTCCGTCCTCATCAATTCCTTCAAAGTTATTTCTGTGTTTTTATTTTCTTAGAATTTGGAGTAAGTTCATTATTTAACCAATTTCTAGCATCTTTTTCAGAAGCAAAATGATTTACATTAATTACTGAATCTATTTTTTCGAAGGAGTTAATAACACTTAAGTGAGCCAAAACATCTTTACCAACAACAAAGGCAGCTTTTTTATTGCCATATTCTGAACAAGGGAATGTTTACATTTTCTTCTATCCAGATATGAGTTGTGGTATCCAAATCGAGTGTAAAGTTTTGTTGTAACCAAAGTGTTTGACTTGGTTTTTGTTGTTTATAAAAAGAGGTGTAAATGAGCATTTCGTCTTTAAATGAACCAACAGAGATAGGAGGTGTTGTCCAAGACTGAATAAATCTATCATTTTCTTTTTCGAAGTTGATAGTCAAATATGTTCCTTCATATATTTTCATTAGCTGGGTTTGCAATGTTGGGTAACGTTTTATGTATGGTGCGTTTGCATCCCGCAGGTGCATATGCACTATACATAGTGTTGTGCTTAGTGCTTACTTACAATAAATCTAATCATTTCTATTTTTATAGTATGCTTTTGCTAAATCAAAATTTGAAACAAATCTGGCTTATCATTCAAGTATTCTCCAAAGAATTTTTCTGTTTTCATTTTTAAAATCAGTTCGTCTAAATCGCTTGGATTTTTATTTCCAATCCAACAATGCTGGACCTGAATCTCTGTTGTGTTTTTTAGAATATTCAAAATGAGTAATATCATCATTTGGGCCTAAAATATCATTCAAAAACTCTCGTAAAGCACCTGCTCTTTGCGGAAATTTTATAATGAAATAATGTTTGTGTCCAGAATAAAGCAAAGCACGTTCTTTTATTTCTTCTATTCGGGTGATGTCATTATTTGAGCCACTAATTAAACAAACTAAATTTTTGCCTTTTATTTCAGTAGAAAACTGGTCCAAAACTGCTGTGGTTAAAGCACCAGCAGGTTCCACCATAATGGCGTTTTTATTGTACAAATCTAAAATAGTTTGGCACACTTTTCCTTCGTGAACAGTTACCATTTCGTCTAATTTTTCTTTACAAATTTCAAAGTTTAAATCGCCTACTTTTTGAACAGATGCGCCATCAATAAATTTATCTATGCTTTCTATTTTTGAGTTAAATCCATTAGTTATAGAAACAGACATTGAAGGTGCGCCTTTTGGTTCAATACCTATAATTTTTGTGTTGGGAGAAAGTTCTTTAAATATACTGGAAACACCAGCAGCCAAACCACCACCACCAACAGGCAAAAACAAATAATCTACGGGTATTTTGCTTTGTGCTAATATTTCTAAAGCAATGGTTGCTTGTCCTTCTATTACTTTTATATCGTGAAAAGGATGTACAAAAGACATCTTATTTTCTTTGCAATAATCTGTGGCTGCATCAGAAGCATCATCATAAGTGTCGCCAATTAAAACCACTTCTACATAATCTCCGCCAAACATTTTTACTTGTTCTATTTTTTGATTGGGTGTAGTCGTAGGCATAAATATAACACCCTTTGTTTGTTTTTTTTTACAAGAAAATGCAACACCTTGAGCGTGATTTCCTGCACTGGCGCAAACGACTCCTTGCTCTAATTCTTCGGCAGTTAATGATGAAATTTTATGATAAGCTCCTCTTATTTTGTAAGAACGAACTTCTTGTAAATCTTCTCGTTTAAAAACAATATTTGCCTCATATTTTTCAGACAAATACTGATTTTTTTGTAAAGGCGTTTCCAAAACAACATCTCTTAAAAGAGATGCTGCTTTTTTCACGTTATTTAAAGTAATATATTGAGTTTTTATAGTCATTATTTTAGTTTTTGCATTGCGCTCATAGAAGTTCTCAAAGTCTTACCTATTTTTTCTATAGGATGATTTCTCAAAGATTGATTTACCGCTATTAATTTTTTATTATCTACTTGGTTTTCTGTTGAAAATGGTTTTCCTATTAAGTTGGTATCCACATTTTTCATAAAATCAGCTAACAATGGTTTGCAAGCGTGATCAAATAAATAACAGCCATATTCTGCTGTATCTGAAATAACTCGATTCATTTCATACAATTTTTTTCGTGCTATTGTATTGGCAATTAATGGCGCTTCGTGCAGTGATTCGTAATAAGCAGATTCTGCTTTTATTCCAGAATTTACCATTGTTTCATAGGCTAATTCTACACCTGCTTTTAAGAAGGCTGTCAATAAAGTTCCGTTGTCAAAAAAATCTTGTTCACTAATTAATTCATCTGTTGCTTTTGTTTGCTCAAAAACGGTTTCGCCTGTAGCTTTCCTCCAATTCAATAAATCTTTATCATTATTTTCCCAATCTTTCATCATTCCTTTAGAAAAATTAGCAGACATTATATCGTCCATATGTTTGTGGAATAAAGGTGTCATAATGGTTTTCAATTCTTCAGCCAATTCGTAGGCTTTAACTTTTGCAGGGTTTGAAAGTCTGTCCATCATATTGGTTAAACCACCGTGTTTTAAGGCTTCAGTTAAAGTTTCCCAACCGTATTGAACCAATTTTGCAGCATAATTTGCATCTAAACCTTTTTCAAGCATTTTATCGAAACATAAAATAGAAGCAGATTGCAAAACCCCACAAAGTATGGTTTGTTCGCCCATTAAATCTGACTTTACTTCGGCTACAAAAGAAGAATGTAACACACCAGCTTTATCGCCACCTGTGGCAACTACATAAGCTTTTGCTAACTCTAAGCCTTCATTTTTCGGGTCGTTTTCTGGATGAACTGCAATTAAAGTGGGTACACCAAAACCTCTTTTATATTCTTCTCTCAATTCCGAACCTGGCGATTTTGGAGCCATCATTATTACTGTTAAATCTTCTCTTATTTTCATTCCTTCTTCCACAATATTGAAGCCGTGAGAATAAGATAATGCTGCTCCATTTTTCATAAAAGGCATTACTTTATTAACCACTGCTGTGTGTTGTTTGTCGGGTGTAAGGTTGATGACCAAATCTGCTGTTGGAATCACTTCTTCATAATTCCCGACTTTAAATTCGTTTTCTCTGGCATTTTTATAAGATTGTCTTTGTTCTTTTATAGCACTTTCTCTTAAAGTGAAAGAAACATCTAAACCAGAATCTCGCATATTTAAACCTTGGTTTAAACCTTGTGAGCCACAACCTATAATGACAATCTTTTTTCCCTTTAAAGCACTTACGCCATTTGTAAATTCTGAGGCATCCATAAAGTCACATTTACCTAATTGTGCCAGTTGTTCTCTTAATGATAATGTATTGAAATAATTTTCCATTTTGTTTTTTAATTTTTCACTAATCCTTCTAATTGTTCAACTATTGATGATAATGTTTTCATTGGTTTGGTAATGGCAACTCTTCCGGAGCGTACAAATTCTAAAATTCCGAAAGGTTTTAAATCGTCAAATAATTGTTGTGTTTCTTCTTTATGTCCCGTTTTTTCTAAAACCGTAAATTCTGTTTCTACCGATAAAACTCGTGCATTATGCGAACGCACAATTTTTTCTGCATTTCCACCAGAAGCCAAAACACCCGTTTTTACTTTATATAATGCAATTTCTTGGTGCACAATTTCTTCATCAGGATGAAAAACTGCTTTTATTACTTCTATTTGTTTTTCTAATTGACTAACCACTTTTTTCACTTGGTCTTCCGTTTCTGATATCACAATGGTGTATCTGTAAATTCCTTTAATTTCACTTTCTGATGCAGCAATACTTTCCACATTTATTTTTCTTCTCGTAAAAATTATCGACACTCTATTGATTATTCCCACTACATCTTCTGTAAATACGGATATTGTAAATCTTTGCCTTCCCATCATTTTTATTTTAATCTTATTTCTGAAACTGATGCACCTGATGCAATCATTGGAAACACATTATTTTCTTTTCCAACCATCACTTCTAAAAAATACGAAGATTCGTGCGTCAACATTTCTTTTACTGCTGTTTCTAAATCTTCTCTTTTTTCTACTTTTTTAGTTTTAATTCCATAGCCTTTTACAATGGTTTGAAAATCTGGATTGACCATTGTAGTTGAGGCATATCTTTTTTCAAAAAACAGCTCTTGCCATTGCCTTACCATTCCTAAAAATTCATTATTCAATACCACAATTTTCACGGCTGTTTTAAACTGAAAAATGGTACCTAATTCTTGAATGGTCATTTGGAAACCACCATCTCCAATAATTCCTATAACTTGCGCATCTGGTTTACCCATTTTTGCACCAATGGCAGCTGGCAAGCAAAAGCCCATAGTTCCCAAGCCACCAGAAGTTATTAAAGAACGCGTTTGTTTAAATTTGGCATATCGGCAAGCTATCATTTGGTGTTGCCCAACATCTGTTACAATGATGTTTTTTTGATCTGAATGAAGGTTTATTTTGTCTATCACTTCGCCCATAGTCATTAATTCTGTTGTCGGATTTAGTTCATCTTTGACTACTTCATCAAACTCTTTTTTTTCTAAGTCTCTGAATTTTGCCAACCAATTTTTGTGTTCGTTTTCATTAATTAATTCAGTTAATGCACTTAAACTTTCTTTAGCATTTCCCAAAACGGCAACAGTTGTTTTTACATTTTTATCTATTTCTGCTGGGTCTATTTCCAAATGGATCACTTTTGCTTGCTTGGCATATCTGCTTAAGTCGCCTGTAACTCTATCGTCAAAACGCATTCCTACAGCTATCAAAACATCACATTCATTGGTCAATTTATTGGGTGCATAATTACCGTGCATTCCCAACATTCCTACATTCAAATTATGATCAGAATCTAAGGCTGACAAACCCATAATAGTCCAAGCAGAAGGCAAACCCGCCTTTTCTATAAATGCTTTAAATTCTTTTTCCGCTTTGGCTAAAAGCACACCTTGTCCAAACAAGACCAGTGGTTTTTTGGCAGCATTAATCAATGCTGCTGCTGCTTTCACTTTTGCTAAATCTAATTGTGGAGTCGGTACATAACTTCTCATTCCTTTGAAAGGTTCACACTCAAAATCAAGTGTTGCAAATTGAGCATCTTTGGTAATATCAACCAAAACAGGACCTGGTCTTCCTGTTCTTGCTATGTAAAAAGCTTTCGCCAAGGCAAATGGAATTTCTTCTGCTCGGGTTACCTGAAAATTCCATTTGGTAACAGGCATAGAAATTCCAATGATATCCGTTTCCTGAAAAGCATCTGTGCCTAACAAATTACTCGAAACTTGCCCCGTAATACAAACCAAAGACGTAGAATCTATTTGTGCATCTGCAATTCCAGTGATTAAATTGGTAGCTCCTGGACCAGAAGTAGCTAAGCAAACACCTACTTTCCCTGTTGCTCTGGCATAACCTTGTGCTGCGTGTGTTGCGCCTTGTTCGTGTCGGGTCAAAATGTGAGTTAATTTATCTTCCACATCATAAAGTGCGTCATAAACAGGCATAATTGCTCCGCCCGGATAGCCAAATAGTAAATCTACACCTTCTGCTATTAATGAATGAACTACGGCTTGCGAGCCGGTCATTACTTGTTGTTTTGTTTTCGTTTTTATTGCTAATTCTTCCATTTTTTATGGTTTATTTTTAAATTAAAATCCATCTGTAACACATCCTTCAGAGGCACAGGAAACGTTTCTTGCATATTTATATAACACGCCTTTTTTGTGTTTCAAATCTGGTTGTTTCCAGTTGGCTTTTCGTTTTGCGAATTCTTTTTCGCTCACATCAAAATCAATGGTATTTTTTATGGCATCAATGCTTATTTTATCTCCGTTTTGTACAAATGCAATAGGCCCACCAATTTGCGCCTCTGGAGAAATGTGTCCAACTACAAAGCCGTGTGTTCCACCAGAAAATCTTCCGTCAGTTATTAGCGCCACATCATTTCCTAATCCAGCACCAATAATTGCAGCAGTAGGTTTTAGCATTTCAGGCATTCCTGGACCGCCTTTTGGCCCTTCATATCTTATGACTACAACATCTCCTTTTACTACTTTTCCATCTCTAATACCATCATTGGCATCATATTCAGAATCAAACACTTTTGCTGTTCCAGTAAATAGAAAACCTTCTTTTCCTGTAATTTTTGCCACTGCTCCTTTGGGAGATAAATTTCCTCTCAGAATTCTTAAATGTCCCGTTTCTTTTATTGGATTTTCTAATGGTTTTATAATTTCTTGCCCCGCTTTTAAGTCAGGAACACTTTCAAGATTTTCGGCTAAAGTTTTTCCTGTTACAGTTAAACAATCTCCGTGTAACAAGCCGTTTTTCAATAAATATTTTAAAACGGAAGGTATTCCACCAATTTCGTGAACGTCTTCCATCAAAAACTGTCCGCTTGGTTTCAAGTCTGCTAAAAAGGGTGTGGTGTCTGCTATTCTTTGAAAATCATCTAAAGTAAATTCTACTTCGGCAGTTCTTGCGATTGCCAAAAAGTGCAAAACGGCATTGGTAGAACCGCCCATTATGGTTACTAATTTTATAGCGTTTTCTAATGCTTTTTTGGTAACAATATCTTTTGGTTTAATGTCTTTTTCAAGCAATAAACGAACTGCTTCACCTGCTTTTATACTTTCTGTTTTTTTCTCTTTTCCCAATGCTGGGTTTGAAGAATTGTATGGCAAAGACATTCCCAAAGCTTCAATAGCAGATGCCATAGTGTTTGCTGTGTACATTCCGCCACAAGCACCTGCTCCAGGACAGGCTTTTTCTATTATATTTTGGTATTCTTCTTCACCCATTTTGCCAGCCACTTTCTGTCCCCAAGCTTCAAAAGCGGAAACGACATCCAGTTTTTCACCCTTGTGACAACCAGAGGCAATCGTGCCGCCATAAACCAAAACACTTGGTCGGTTTGTTCTGAGCATTGCCATTAATGCGCCTGGCATATTTTTGTCGCAGCCAACTACTGTTACCAATGCGTCATAAGACATTCCTTCCACCACAGTTTCCATAGAATCTGCGATTACATCTCTTGATGGCAAGGAATATCTCATCCCAGGAGTTCCCATAGATATACCATCACTCACGCCAATGGTGTTATAGATTAAACCTACTAAATTGGCGTTTTTTGTTCCTTGTTTTATTTCAAGAGCCAAATCATTTAAGTGCATATTGCACGGATTGCCTTCATAACCAGTGCTGGCGATTCCTACAAAAGGTTTATTGAAATCTTCTTTGGTTAAACCAATTGCGTGCAACATTGCTTTTGCAGCTGGTTGCGAATCGTCTTGGGTTACTCGTTTGCTGTATTTATTTAATTCCATTTTGATTTATTTTGTATGTACACATTTTTGATACGCTTTAGCCAATTGATAGCCTAAAGTTTTTTCCCAAGGCAAATTGAAACTGTGATTGTCTAAACTTCCAACTGCAGCAACTTCTGCTGCCGTTCCAGTAAAAAATGCTCCGTCTGCTTGATATACTTCTTCAACTTTAAAAAACTTCTCTATTACTTCAAAACCAATTTCTTCGGCTAATTCAAAAATGGTTTGTCGTGTTATTCCAGAAAGGATATTTCCCAATGGTGCGGTAAATAATTTCCCATCTTTTTCAAAAAAGAAATTTGCTCCAGGTCCTTCGGCCACATTTTCGTTCATATCTAAAAGCAATGCTTCATCAAAACCTTTTTGTTTGGCTTCGGTAGTTGCCAATATAGAATTGGTGTAATGTCCGCTTACTTTTGCTTCTACAAAACAAGATTTAGGGTTGGGTCTTTGAAAAGAAGAAGTCATTAATTTCAGTTGATTATCACCTAAATATCTTCCCCATTCCCAAGCGCAAAGCATTACGTGCACATTCTTCTGTGGGTTGAAGAGACATATTTTCACCTAAATAAACCAAAGGACGGATATAAGCATCTTCCAATTGATTTCTTTCTAGTAATTCATAACTTAAATCAATTAATTCCTGGACAGAATACTTCAATTTGATATGCATTTTTTCTGCTGAATAATGCAAACGTTCAAAATGTTCTTTGGCTTTAAAAATACTTACGCCTTTATCTGTTTTGTAAGATCTAATTCCTTCAAAAACACCAGCTCCATAATGTAGCGTTTGACTATACAGATTCGTTTTTCCATCTTGGGCTTTTACCCACTCGTCATCCAATAACATTTGGGTTTCTTTGTTGTAATACATTTTTTATTTTGTTTTTATTAATTTTTTAGTCAAAAAAAAGCCCTTCTCAATAAATGAGAAGGGCTCTCTCATATTAGTCAATACAATTCCGTTCTCACCTGGGCGGTAAAATAAAAATGCTAATAATAATGTTGCTGATTAAAGTTGTCATCAAATTGATTGTATTTAAATTTTGTATTTTCATTGTTTAGTTGTTCTAAAATCTTGTTCAAAAAAAAAGCCATCCGAATTGGATGGCTTTTAATAAATATATTTAATTTATAGACATCCTTATCTTTCATGACTAATAATCACGATTTCAATAATTGATGCTATAATGTTCTTATTTTTCATTGCGGTGCAAATCTACACTTTTTTTTATAAAACCTAATGAGAAGATTATATTTTGGTTTTATTTTTTTAGTACCTATTAAATTGATTTGTTAACCTTATTCAGCTATTCTACATTAAACACAACGACTAAGCTAAGTTGCTGTTTTGGGATTAAAAGTAGTGAATTTTCACGTTATGGAGAGACAAAACTTTGTTTTAAACCTAAAATCAAACAATGACTTGTCAAAACGAAGTTTTGACGGAGTAACTAAAAAGCACAACACGACCAGTTTAGCAAAGCCCCCAAAATGCAATTTAGGTATTGTTGGTAACCGTTTTATTTTTTTTAAGCGAAGCTTTTTTCCTGTCAGTTATTGTCAACTTTACAAGAAACTACGTTTAAAATAACTATCAGTAATTTTTGGAGAAAAACTAAAACTGCATCAATGTCAAGTCCAGCCGAAGTAGGATCGAAGCACAAAACAGCCAATTAAAAAAAATAAAATTAAAAAAAAGTGAAGGCGTAAAAGTCCACGCTTGTCGCTGTCTATTTTGTAGTAAATACCTTGTCCTTCTCGGTCAAGCTTTGTGAGTAACTACGTAAAAGTCTGCCGTTAAAATACGTTTATGAATAAACCACAGTTATTATTTTGCGAATATTACGTTAGATTGCTTTTCTGTAGTTAAGTCAGTCCAGCCGAAGTACTTTTTGCCAGAAAATATGCGAAAAATACGTTGTCTAATTTGAGCTAAATTTACAAGAAAATAAGTTTGTTTAGCCGTGAATTAACTGCATAATATTTTACGGAACAACTACTTTTTGGCTGTGATTTAATGGTTACCAACGACTAAGCTAAGTTGCTGTTTTGGGGTTAAAACTACAAATTTTTCAGTTTATGGATAGGAGAAACTTTGTTTTAAACCTAAAATCAAACAATGACCTGTCAAAACGAAGTTTTGACGGAGCAACTAAAAAGCACAACACGACCAGTTTAGCAAAGCCCCCAAAATGCAATTTAGGTATTGTTGGTAACCGTTTTATTTTTTTTAAGCGAAGCTTTTTTTCTGTCAGTTATTGTCAATTTTACAAGAAACTACGTTTAAAATAACTATCAGTAATTTTTTTGAGAAAAAACTAAACTGCATCAATGTCAAGTCTAGCCGAAGTAGGAGCGAAGCACAAAACAACCAATTTAAAAAAATAAAATTATATGACTATCTGATTGTTTGCATAACACAAAAACATTTCGTATTTTTCTGATTATAAATAAATTAGATATGAAGATTCAAGATTTTTTCAAAAAATATCCAGATGAGGCAAGTTGTAAAGCCCATTTTAAATCAGAAAGAGATAAACAAGGCGTTGTTTGTAAGCGTTGTCAAGGTAAAGAGCATTATTGGTTATCCACAAGAGATCAATACCAATGTAAATCCTGTAAGTTCAGAACTACCTTACGTAGCGGAACATTGTTACATAAGTCTCAGCTACCTTACTACTATTGGTATTTTGGAATGATGATGCTTACCAGCACCAAGAAGAGTTTTTCTGCATTAGAAATACAAAGGCAGCTAGGGCATCTTTATTATGAGCCCATTTGGTATATGCTTCATAAAATACGTCATTCTATGGGAAAACGAGATGACAACTATCTTCTTGGTAATGAAGTAGAACTGGATGAGGGTTTCTTTGAAATAGTCCCCAACAAAGAAAGGCGAGATGAAATCGTAATAGAATTAGAAAACAATGATGGGAAATATAAAAGAGGGAAAGGAAGTCAAAAACAAGCAACAGTGTTGGTTATGGCAGAATCAATAACGGTAGAACCTACCAAAAAGTACAGACATAAACCCAATAAAAAAGTGCGCTACATTAAAATGAAATTACTAAATGACCTTAGCAAAGAAACTACCAACCTACAAGTAAAACAGGCAATTGACACGAAAGCATTTGCGACAACAGATGGGGCAAATAATTACAACGATTTAGCAAAGAACCTCACAGACCATAAAGCGGTGGTTATACAGGACAAGAAAGAAATCAGTAAAATTCTGCCTTGGGTTCATATAGCCATAAGCAATGCCAAAAGATTACTGTTAGATGTACATCATTCCATTGGCGAGGAATATCTACAAAGTTATCTCGATGAGTTCTGCTATAAGTTTAATAGAAAGTACTTCAATTCTATATTCGACAGAGTGGTAACTAACTCTGTATCTTATAAATGGGAGCAAATGTGTAATTAATCCGATAGTCATATAAAATTAAAAAAAGTGAAGCCGTAAAAGTCCACGCTTGCCGCTGTCTATTTTGTAGTAAATACCTTGTCCTGCTCGGTCAAGCTTTGTGAGTAACTACGTAAAAGTCTGCCGTTAAAATACGTTTATGAAGAAACCACAGTTATTGTTTTGTGAAAATTACGCTAGATTGCTTTTCTGCAACTAAGTCAGTCCAGCCGAAGATTAAAAAAGTGAAAAATGTAATAAATAAAAGCGTTAATTTTATTAAAATCCGAAGTACTTTTTGCTAGAAAATATGCAAAAAATACGTTGTCTAATTTGAGCTAAATTTACAAGAAAATAAGTTTGTTAGCCGTGAATTAACTGCATAATATTTTTACGAAATAACTGCTTTTGGCTGTAAGCGAATGGTTACCAACGACTAAGCTAAGTTGCTGTTTTGGGGTTAAAACTACAAATTTTTCAGTTTATGGATAGGAGAAACTTTGTTTTAAACCTAAAATCAAACAATGACCTGTCAAAACGAAGTTTTGACGGAGCAACTAAAAAGCACAACACGACCAGTTTAGCAAAGCCCCCAAAATGCAATTTAGGTATTGTTGGTAACCGTTTTATTTTTTTTAAGCGAAGCTTTTTTTCTGTCAGTTATTGTCAATTTTACAAGAAACTACGTTTTAAAATAACTATCAGTAATTTTTTTGAGAAAAAACTAAAACTGCATCAATGTCAAGTCTAGCCGAAGTAGGAGCGAAGCACAAAACAACCAATTTAAAAAAATAAAATTAAAAAAAGTGAAGCCGTAAAAGTCCACGCTTGCCGCTGTCTATTTTGTAGTAAATACCTTGTCCTGCTCGGTCAAGCTTTGTGAGTAACTACGTAAAAGTCTGCCGTTAAAATACGTTTATGAAGAAACCACAGTTATTGTTTTGTGAAAATTACGCTAGATTGCTTTTCTGCAACTAAGTCAGTCCAGCCGAAGATTAAAAAAGTGAAAAATGTAATAAATAAAAGCGTTAATTTTATTAAAATCCGAAGTACTTTTTGCTAGAAAATATGCAAAAAATACGTTGTCTAATTTGAGCTAAATTTACAAGAAAATAAGTTTGTTTAGCCGTGAATTAACTGCATAATATTTTTACGAAATAACTGCTTTTTGGCTGTAAGCGAATGGTTACCAACGTTTTGTGTATGATTAGTGGCGTGATTTAGGTAATTAATATAGCAAATAAAAATCGAATAGAAAATCCGCGAGGATTTTCGTAAGTAGGCTAAAACCAGCCATTAATTATACACGGTGTTGCCATTAGTACTTTCTGCGTTATTATTGTCAGTTTATGATTTTAATCCACAAACGTTTCTCGTATAATATCTTTGCATTTCCGTATTTCAGATTTTGATAGTCGGTCAAACATTTTTAGTATTCTTGATTTGTCAATTGTCCGAATTTGGTCGATTGCAATCATTCCTTTTTTATCGTTATGCTTAACTTCGATTCTGGTTGGGTATCTTTTCAAATTCGTTGTCATTGGCGCAACAACAATTGTCTTCAGAAACTTATTTATTTCATTTGGCGATATAATCACGCAAGGACGAGTTTTTTTAATTTCACTACCAATTGTCGGGTCGAGGTTTACAAGTACTATTGAGTATTGTTTTAATTCCATTCCTCAAAGTTTTCATCTTCGAATACATCATTGAAAAGTAATCTATCGTCATTATTCTCACGCATTTTTTTAAAGGCTTTTCCCCAATTTTTTCTTGGACTATCAATTGGTTTTAGGATAATTTGTCCCTTTTCCAAAATCATTTCAACTTTGTCCTTTATTTTGTATTTTTCCAAAATCGTCTTGCTTAAACGCAAACCTTTTGAATTTCCGATTTGTATAATTGCTGTTTCCATAACTTTATTTTGTAATTACAAAGTTACTACATTTTATTCAATCCGCAAAGTTTTTTTCGTATTAATGGCAACGACTAAGCTAAGTTGCTGTTTTGGGGTTAAAACTACAAATTTTTCAGTTTATGGAGAGACAAAACTTTGTTTTAAACCTAAAATCAAACAATGACTTGTCAAAACGAAGTTTTGACGGACTTACTAAAAGAGTAGACTGCTGAATAACTACAACTGCCCAAAATGCAATTTAGGTATTGTTGGTAACCGTTTTATTTTTTTTAAGCGAAGCTTTTTTCTGTCAGTTATTGTCAATGTTACAAGAAACTACGTTTAAAATAACTATCAGTAATTTTTGGAGAAAAAACTAAAACTGCATCAATGTCAAGTCTAGCCGAAGTAGGAGCGAAGCACAAAACAACCAATTAAAAAAAATAAAATTAAAAAAAGTGAAGCCGTAAAAGTCCACGCTTGCCGCTGTCTATTTTGTAGTAAATACGTTGTCCTTCTTGGTCAAGCTTTGTGAGTAACTGCGTAAAGGTCTGCCGTTAAAATACGTTTATGAATAAACCACAGTTATTATTTTGCGAAAATTACGTTAGATTGCTTTTCTGCAACTAAGTCAGTCCAGCCGAAGATTAGAAAAGTGAAATAAATAAAAACGTTAATTTTATTAAAATCCGAAGTCCTTTTTGTGAGAAAATAGGCGAAAAATACGTTGTCTAATTTGAGCTAAATTTACAAGAAAACAAGTTTGTTTAACTGTGAATTAACTGCATAATATTTTTACGGAGCAACTACTTTTTTACTGTAAGCGAATGGTTACCAACGACTAAGCTAAGTTGTCGTTTTGGGGTTAAAACTACAAATTTTTCAGTTTATGGATAGGAGAAACTTTGTTTTAAACCTAAAATCAAACAATGACTTGTCAAAACGAAGTTTTGACGGAGCAACTAAAAAGCACAACACGAACAGTTTAGCAAAGCCCCCAAAATGCAATTTAGGTATTGTTGGTAACCGTTTTATTTTTTTTAAGCGAAGCTTTTTTCTGTCAGTTATTGTCAATTTCACAAGAAACTACGTTTAAAATAACTATCAGTAATTTTTGGAGAAAAAACTAAAACTGCATCAATGTCAAGTCTAGCCGAAGTAGGAGCGAAGCACAAAACAACCAATTAAAAAATTAAAATTAAAAAAAAGTGAAGGCGTAAAAGTCTACGCTTGCCGCTGTCTATTTTGTAGTAAATACCTTGTCCTGCTCGGTCAAGCTTTGCGATTAACTGCGTAAAGGTCTGCCGTTAAAATACGTTTATGAAGAAACCACAGTTATTATTTTGCAAAAATTACGTTAGATTGCTTTTCTGTAGTTAAGTCAGTCCAGCCGAAGTCCTTTTTGTGAGAAAATATGCGAAAAATACGTTGTTTAATTTGAGCTAAATTTACAAGAAAATAAGTTTGTTTAGGCGTGAATTAACTGCATAATATTTTTACGGAGCAACTATTTTTTGGCTGTAAGCGAATGGTTACCAACGACTAAGCTAAGTTGTCGTTTTGGGGTTAAAACTACAAATTTTTCAGGTTATGGAGAGACAAAACTTTGTTTTAAACCTAAAATCAAACAATGACTTGTCAAAACGAAGTTTTGACGGAGTAACTAAAAAGCACAACACGACCAGTTTAGCAAAGCCCCCAAAATGCAATTTAGGTATTGTTGGTAACCGTTTTATTTTTTTTAAGCGAAGCTTTTTTCCTGTCAGTTATTGTCAATTTTACAAGAGAATACTTTTGAGTTATTTATCAGTAATTTTTGGAGAAAAAACTAAAACTGCATCAATGTCAAGTCTATCCGAAGTAGGATCGAAGCACAAAACAACCAATTAAAAAAATTAAAATTAAAAAAAAGTGAAGCCGTAAAAGTCTACGCTTGTCGCTGTCTATTTTGTAGTAAATACGTTTATGAATAAACCACAGTTATTATTTTGCGAAAATTACGCTAGATTGCTTTTTTGCAACTAAGTCAGTCCAACCGAAGATTAAAAAAGTAAAAAATGCAATAAATAAAAACGTTAATTTTATTAAAATCCGAAGTCCTTTTTGCCAGAAAATATGCGAAAAATACGTTGTCTAATTTGAGCTAAATTTACAAGAAAATAAGTTTGTTTAGCCGTGAATTAACTGCATAATATTTTACGGAACAACTACTTTTTGGCTGTGATTTAATGGTTACCAACGACTAAGCTAAGTTGTCGTTTTGGGGTTAAAACTACAAATTTTTCAGTTTATGGGTAGTTAAAACTTTGTTTTAAACCTAAAATCAAACAATGACTTGTCAAAACGAAGTTTTGACGGAGTAACTAAAAAGCACAACACGACCAGTTTAGCAAAGCCCCCAAAATGCAATTTAGGTATTGTTGGTAACCGTTTTATTTTTTTTAAGCGAAGCTTTTTTTTCTGTCAGTTATTGTCAATTTTACAAGAAAATACTTTTGAGTTATTTATCAGTAATTTTTGGAGAAAAAACTAAAACTGCATCAATGTCAAGTCTAGCCGAAGTAGGATCGAAGCACAAAACAACCAATTAAAAAAATTAAAATTAAAAAAAAGTGAAGCCGTAAAAGTCTACGCTTGCCGCTGTCTATTTTGTTGTAAATACCTTATCCTTCTCGGTCAATATTTACGAGTAACTGCGTAAAGGTCTGCCGTTAAAATACGTTTATGAAGAAACCACAGTTATTGTTTTGCGAAAATTACGCTAGATTGCTTTTCTGTAGTTAAGTCAGTCCAGCCGAAGTCCTTTTTGCCAGAAAATAGGCAAAAAATACGTTGTCTAATTTGAGCTAAATTTACAAGAAAATAAGTTTGTTTAGCCGTGAATTAACTACATAATATTTTTACGGGACAACTTTTTTTGGCTGTAAGCGAATGGTTACCAACGACTAAGCTAAGTTGCTGTTTTGGGGTTAAAACTACAAATTTTTCAGTTTATGGATAGGAGAAACTTTGTTTTAAACCTAAAATCAAACAATGACTTGTCAAAACGAAGTTTTGACGGAGTAACTAAAAATCACAACACGACCAGTTTAGCAAAGCCCCCAAAATGCAATTTAGGTATTGTTGGTAACCGTTTTATTTTTTTTAAGCGAAGCTTTTTTCCTGTCAGTTATTGTCAATTTTTCGAGAAAATACTTTTGAGTTATTTATCAGTAATTTTTGGAGAAAAAACTAAAACTGCATCAATGTCAAGTCTAGCCGAAGTAGTAGCGAAGCACAAAAAAACCAATTAAAAAAAATAAAATTAAAAAAAAGTGAAGCCGTAAAAGTCTACGCTTGCCGCTGTCTATTTTGTAGTAAATACCTTGTCCTGCTCGGTCAATATTTACGAGTAACTACGTAAAGGTCTGCCGTTAAAATACGTTTATGAATAAACCACAGTTATTATTTTGCGAAAATTACGCTAGATTGCTTTTTTGCAACTAAGTAATTGTTAATAAATAAATCATACTATTTATCATAAGATTAGCGTTATTATTCGTATCTTTCCGTAATGGAAGAAATAGCACTAATCAGGGAAAAATACGCATCAATTTCAGGAGAGTTAAACGAACGTTCTAGGCGTATATGGGCAGCTTCAGAAGCTAATTCACTTGGTTATGGAGGGGTGACAAAGGTTCATAAGGCTACCAATATCTCTAGGAGTACGATTCATATTGGAATCAAAGAAATTGCTCAGGGATTATCAGGAACATTATCAGGAGAGAGAAACAAAGGGGCAGGTCGAAAATCTCTAGAATCTAAAAATGCGAAATTGCTTAAAGAAGTTGAATCTATAGCGGATATAAATTCAATTGGAAATCCAGATAATCCTTTGAGATGGACAACAAAAAGTTTGCGAAATATAACCGAAGTGATTAATGATAGGGGATTAAAATCAGTTATGGTAAAGTTCGTCTTTTATTGAAGAAGTCGGGATTTAGTTTGCAATCTACACGCAAACGGTTTGAAGGGAAATCTCATATAGATAGAGATGCCCAATTTCAATATTAATTCTAAGACAATAACTTTTCATGATTTGGAATGTTCCTGTTGTTTCTGTAGATGCCAAGAAGAAAGAACTCGTTGGAAATTTCACCAATAAAGGAAGGGAATATCACAAAAAGGGAGAAGCACCTCAGGTAAATGCGTATGACTTTTTAAGTTTAGCAGAAGGTAAAGCAACACCCTATGGAGTCTATGATATTCAAAAAAACAATGCTTGGGTAAATGTAGGAATAAGTAAAGATAACGGCTCAGTTTGCTGTAGCAACTTTGAAGAATTGGTGGGAAGAAATGGGGAAACAACAATACCCTAATTCGAACAAACTCCTTATTCACGCTGATGGAGGAGGAGGTAATGGGCACAGAAATAGATTATGGAAAACAGAATTACAAAATTTTGCAAATCAAACTAAATTAGAAATTACGGTATGTCACTTCCCGCCTGGAACCAGTAAATGGAACAAGATTGAACATCGACTATTTGCTCAAATATCTAAAAATTGGAGAGGAAGACCTCTTGAAACTTATCAAATTATAGTAAACCTAATAGCATCAACTAAAACGGCTACAGGGCTTCAGGTAAATGCAGCCATTGATCCTAGTATATATCAAACAGGAATTAAAGTATCAAAACAAGAAATGGACAATGTCAATCTGTATAGACACGAATTTCATGGTGAAAATTGGAATTACACTATTAAACCAAATGAATGAGTTATTTATTAACAGTTACTTAAAAATAATTATTCATTGTACCAAAGAAGAGCTTCTGCCCTTATTTCTTTAATTATAGTTTTTGTAGTTAAATCGTAAACATAAAATTTTTTATTTTTTTTACGTTTACCTTTTTCATAAATAACATATTTTGCATCAGGTGATATTTGTAAATTATAAACGTTTCTTTTTAAGACCTTTTCCTTACCATTCTCCCAATTCATTGTAATCATATTGGAGGGTTTAAAAGGTAATAATAGCCACATTTTATTTTTTATACAAAGAAATTGTTTACCATCTAATATTAATAGAGGCTTTTGATACCCGCATAAATTTCCAAA
The DNA here is from genome assembly GCA_963995525.1 of Escarpia spicata. NCBI lineage: Eukaryota > Metazoa > Annelida > Polychaeta > Sabellida > Siboglinidae > Escarpia > Escarpia spicata. The sequence continues at coordinate 18,487 of CAXEFP010000087.1, forward strand.
GAAATCACATCAAAACTACAGCTTAAATGATGTTTCCATACTAATTCTTTATTGTTTTTATTATACCCTGCTATATAATTGTACGATTTGTAGTCTATATGCAAATTAGATAAATCATTTTCAAAAAGAATAGAATTTGCTGATATTTTATTCGTGTCAACATACTGTTGTTCTAAAAAATAATCTTCATAATTATGATATCCAGGTTTATATTCTTTGCCGATAAACTCAGCTTTATGAATAAGAGATGAATCAAGAATCCAACGACTTATCCCCCATTTAGGAACAGATATTCCAAACGCGAGCATGAAGATGTTTCCAGTTTTTTTATATTTTCTTTTACTAAATTGCTGTAAGAATGTTTAATTAGATGGTTTTTATCTGAAAAAATTAAATTATCTATTTTATTATTAGACAAAGAATGCTTTAACATATTTCCTTGAGCATCTATACTAACAACCATTTGAGCTTTTGATACAGAGTATAGAAATAATAAACTTGCTAATATAAAGATGGTTCTAAGCATATTGTTATTTTATATAATTACCAAAATAATAACTGTAATAACCGTACTGACGAATATACATCTGTCCACTTAACACAAATGGAATAGCAATTGGCACATTAAAGACACCTCCTTTTAATAAAGCCATACCCCAGCTCCACTACAATTTACATTTTTCCCTCCGAAGAAACGTAAGAGACCATACCCTTTACCTGAACTGGCAACAGCACCTCTATATTCTACTATTTTATCTATTTTAACATTACTGATGTTTTGTTTTCTATGCAACCATCCATTAGAAATATCATTATTTTTAAATGTTGCTTGATTGTTCCTATAATCTAAAGAAATCTCCATACCTCCAGAAATACCATCATTAAGAGGGCTATTTAAGGTTGATTTATTTTGTTTTATTCCAAGATCAAATAGAGCTTCAGTTCCGTCTCCCTGTACTTGGTCTTTATAATGAAGGGATGTATGGTCACTTGATTGTAAGTCAACATCTTGAATATTTTCTCCGTTAGCAAATACACCCATTTCAGCAGCATAAATATCAGAAATATTTGTAAAAGCACCAACTCCATATCCAAAATTTTGCATTCCGGTATTCCCTTCTTCTCCTAAATATCCCCAATCATTAGCATCAAAATTATAAGAGCCAAAACCAAATCCAACCGAAACATCGGATTGACCTCCAGTTAGTATGTGCATACCTACACTGTTAGTAAATGAGCCTGCTATTATAGCTCCAGTATTAGCGTATGCCCCTCCTCCCGCAGCTACCCCTGCACCTAAATACCCTGATACCCCTCCAATAATTCCTCCACCAACCGTATATAAAATAAGAGACAAACCTCTTTCTCCATTTTTATAAGCATATTGAAAACCAAAAATAGCTCCTATAATCGCACCAACAAAAACGGCTACAATAACAGCATCCTCCCGTTTGGATCCACAAATTTTAAAGGATTATTCATAGCTGATTAGTTTCACTACGTTGTTGTTTGAAATCATCTTTTTTTAGTTTAAAAAAGGTGTGCTATTAATAGCATTGTTGAACTGGAAATAACTTTTAGGACGAAGTCCGTTAAAAAAGTTATTCCATTTCAATAATGCCACGTTATACTTACAACTTGTTTTAGATTTGTAATAACAATTTAAAACAACAAAGATGAAACAAACTTATCACTCTAACTCAACAACGAATGCACGATTACGTTCTGAGATTAACAATAGTAACCTGCCTTATTCTGTCCTTGCTAGTCAGTACGGAGTATCAGAAAATACAGTAGGTAAATGGAAAAATAGGATTGAATTTAAAGACAAAAGTTCTCGTCCTGACACCATCCACTATGCTTTAAGTGAATTAGATATGCTCATCGCTATTAAGTTACGAGCATTCACTTGGTGGTCTTTAGATGAGATTACAGAAGCTGTTAATCCATTAGAACCAGGGAAAATAAGAAGTGCTATTTACAGAACATTTGTTCGAGAAGGCATTAACAAGGTGCCAGAAAAAGAGAAGGAAAAGGCAAAGAAATTTAAAGAGTATGATCCTGGATTTCTTCATATTGACGTTACTTATCTTCCCAAAATAAATGGAATAAAATACTACCTATTTGTTGCCATTGATAGAGCTACAAGAACTTTGTACTTTAAAATATATGACGCTAAAACAAGCGTTAATGCAGAAAGTTTTATGCTTGAATGTTTAGACTTCTTTCCTTTTGGTATTACTCACGTTTTAACCGATAACGGGTTGGAATTTACCAACAGATTACTTAAAAATAAGAAAGGAGTATACTGTACAAAACCAAGTAAATTAGACCTTGTATGTGCAGAAAATGATATTGACCACAGATGTACAAAACCTTTTACTCCTAAAACAAATGGAATGGTGGAAAAAGCCAATGACATCATAAAAGAAAAAACGATTAAAAGAACTCATTACAGCTCTTTAACTGAGATGAATACTGATTTAATGAACTTTTTAGTCCATTACAACCTCTACAGAAGACACGGTAGTCTTAGAAAAGAACTTAATGTGAAAACCCCTTTTAATGCGGTAGAAAAATGGTTTGAGTTGGATGAAAAAATATTTAATCAAAAACCAGAGGAATTCATAAAAAAAATAATATCTTTAAAACCTAAACAAGTTGTCAATTTAACACAACAACCTTGTGAAACTTAACACATAGCATAAGAATATCTGTTATAATTTTGAGTAGAAAAAGGAGTTTGTACATTATTATCAGGGGAAAGCATTCTAGCTAAAATAGGATCATAAACTCTTCCATTCATATTTATTAAGTTAAACGGAGCTAAATGCTCATGCCCTGTATAACCTCTTGTTAGCCAGTTGTAGCTTGGTGAAATACCACTTGTGATAGATAATTGCCAAGTTTGGGAATCTCTATACCTACCCCAAGCATCAAAGTTCTGCTCAGCTACAATTGTTCCCACATCATCAGTTAATGTTAATATTGAACCTTGTTGACCTGTGTATGTATAAAACATTTCTCCGACACCTCCATTTTTTATAACGTAAATAGCAGCTAACCCATCACCGCCTGAAATATAATGAAGCTCTGTAACGTCCCCACTAACCAAATCTTCATTTTTTTCATAATTACCTAAAAAATATTTGGTAAGGGTATTAGTACCATCTGTATAAACTGTTTTCTTTCTTTGTTGAGTAGGCCCATATGTTAAATTAAGAATATTGTTACCTTCATTTATGGATTCTATACTGTTAAAAGAAGTGTAGGTAATATCTTGTTGTGTTAAACTTATGTCTGCCGGAGCATTAGGATTAGTTGCTGCTACTATTGCATTAGTTTTGTTAACATCATAAGTGTAAGTTCCTGCATCAGTTTTTGCGTTAATATTACCATTGTTAGCATAAGCTACAGAAAATTGTACCACTCCATTTAGTTTTGTTTCAGTTAACCTATTTACATTATCATAGGAAAATTCTTCCAGTAATCCTTTTGTTAAATCTTCCCTACTAATTAAATTCCCATTTTTTGTATCTACACTAAATTGTAAATCTTGCACATTTGGATCTGATGCTAAAAATTGTTGAGCTAAACCATATTCATCATATTTTTTACTCATAGATAATCCATTTCCATTATTATAATTAGTGTATTGATTAAATGCATTCATTCCTGAAGCTTCCCATAAGACTGTAGAACCTGTTTTCACTCTTTGTAAATAACCATGTTGAGTATAACTTTCATTAATATTAAATCCTGAAGGATAAGTTACGCTTTCAATGTTGCTAAAATCATCATAGACATAATCTATATCATAAGCTGTATTATCAATCGTCTCAGTGAATTTAACAACTCTACTTAAATAATCATATTCATACTCTTCACTAATATTGTTGCCATTTTCAATTACTTTTTTTAACCGGTTCAACCCATTTCCTGAAATATTATAGATATAATCAGTTATATGGCTACTAAGTACTTCTGTTTTTTTAGTTATCTTACCTAGTGTATTAATTCATAATTTTCGTTCTATATTTTTCTGCTGAAAAAGTCCATTTAATGGGTTTTGCTAATATATTATTGTAGTAAGAAATAAAATTAGCAATATCTGTGTTCAGAATTTTTACCGAATCAAATTGTCCATGTCTAATCACTTTTCTTTCAAGGGTAGCAAACCAATTTTCAATTTGATTCATCCATGAGCAATGTTTTGGTGTGTATAAGAACCTAATCTTGTGTTGTTTACTTTCTAAAAACTCCATTCGTGTTATTTGAGACTTTAAAACCCCTAATTTTCCTTTTATTCCTAAATCCATTTTAATATTACATTCAGAAGCAACCCACCTAACTAAAGATTCAGATTTGTGGGTATTAAGTTGATCAGCAACAATAACGTGTTTTTTATTTGGATCAGTTGCTACAATAGATTTGATATGGTTAAGATAATCAATTTCTGTTCTTGTCGGTCCTAAATGATAGCTAATTACTCTGCCTGTGCAAATATCTCTGCCAGCAATTAAGCAAGTTGTCCCATTTCTGGTGTACTCTGATTCAATTCGCTTTTGCTGTCCTGGTTTCTCGGGGGTTGTTTTTAAATGAGATATAGCTTGTATTCCTGTTTTCTCATCAGAGCTGGTAGCTCTTATTTTTCCTGTCAAGACATCATTACTATTATAAAGTTTACAGATTTTTTCAATTCTTTCAACGAATTCTTCCTCATCTTCAATTTTAGGAAATAGCCAATATTCCGACTTATGAGGTCGTAAATCGTTTTTTTAAAACTTTACCATAATGGGATGATGAAATTTTAATCCCCATTTTATTAGCTTGTTTTGATAATTCTATATGTGTCCACACCGAAAAAGGCAAACCAAAATCCGAAGGCTCTTGGCAAGCTAAGGCTTGAAGACGAACCTTTTCTTCATCCGTTATTCGGCTTGAGGAACCACTCCTGGGCTTGTCTGATAAAACTAATTTTATTTCCTTAATAAGGGTAGAATCTCTATTCTTATCTGTTCTATGGTCTTTTTCTAATCCAAGGATTGATCCCGCATTTTCTTTCCATCGTAAGCGCCAACGCCTAACTGTTGGCAAAGATGTTTTAAGTAGTTCTGCTATTTCAAAATTAGTTTTTCCTTCAAAACTTAATAGGATAAGTTGAATTCTAAATTGATAATGGCGTTCCAATTGTCTTTTTGTTATCTCCTTTTGCAGGAGCTTAACGCAACGCTCACTTATTACAACAACGGTAGGTTTTATTCTTGACATATCTTTTTTTTACAAAAAAAAACAATCTTCTCTTTACTAAAGTTAGTTCCTGCAGAAAGTTATCGAATATTAATTGTGAATTAAAGCACTAGTACATCATATTCCATCTCATAATTTTGATAAGTTGGACTATTTGTATTTGCATCTTTTTGAGATATTAATTCTCCAAGAGCATTGTATTCGTAAGAGATTTCCCCAGTATTTTTATCAATTAACTTAGTTTGATATCCATTAATATCATATTCCATAGATACTAAAACAACTCCTCCTAATTTAGTTTCTTTTTGCAACCCTGAACTATGGTAAGTATAATCTAGTGTCCCTGCATTATCTGTAAATGAAATGATTTTCCCTGTAGATTCTATAGTTTTACTATTAGTTGTAAGGTCAGGTTTGGTAACAGCTACAGCAATTTGGTTTTGAGAATAATTATAAGAATAAGAGGTCGTTCCTATAGCGTTTTGTAATGAAATTATTTTATTTAAAGAATTAAATATTTTTGTAGTAGTTATAACAGGAACGGTTCCTCCGCTAAAAAAAGGAGCCGTACTTGTTTTTACATTCCCCCGTGCATCGTAGCTTTTAGTATGATATATTTTTTGATTAAAACCATCTATTTCTTTTTGTATTTCTCGACCAAAGCTATCATACCATGTTTTTATAATAGGTTTTCCAGGGGTAGTAATTGTATTTGTATATACTGCATTTGGTATTGTCAAGGGGCTTCCTACCCCCCCTAAATCCCAATTTAATTCATAGCTCGTTGTTAAATTATCTGGTCCATTTTCAAAAATTAAACTTCCAAACTCATTATACTCGTAATTTTTCACAAGCCCATCTAATCCAGTAATAGATATTGGAAGTCCCCATTTAGGGTCATAACTAAAATATTTATTTTGTAATAAAGGATTAGTTAATTTTTCAATGTACCTTCCTTTAGAATCATAAATATTACTTGAAATTCTTGTTGTTATTCCTGAACCAGATACAGCTTCACTAATAACATTCCCCATGTTGTTATAATTATAGGTCATGATTAAATCTTTATTACTTCCTGACTCGTTTACACGTTGAAGTACTTTACCTTGTGAATTGTAGATTAATTCCACTGTTTTAGTATTTGAGGATTGTCCCTGTCTAGTTGTTTGAGTTGTGATTAATTCTAAACTTGAAGGAACCCATGTCCCGTGTTGTCCAAATACGCTAGTTATCTCTATCGTTTCTAGGCTCCCTCTAGTTATATAGGAATAATCTTTATTCCCAAAATTATCAAAGCTGGAATTAGTAGTTGTTACAAAATTGGTGAGTAGGTCAGAATTAATTGTTTTCTTCAAATGGAAAAAAAATCTATTATTACCTAAATTAGTGAAGTTATATTGGAAATCTGTATTGGATATACTTTGACTATTACTTATTAGTTTTGTATTTTGAGAAACAGGATTGTTTATAAAAAAAGTGGGATTAAGCTTATATACAGTTGTAGTTTTAATCCCACTAACATTGTTTTCTGAAATGATTTTTTTAAAACCAAGGAAGCCTTTACCTTCTTTGTGAACTCTTGCCTCTTCATAAAGATAATTAGTAACATCATTTCCACCAATTCCATTTTCAGTATTAATGGAAGTAACTACAGGAAGTGGAGATTGAATATCTGTTATTGGATAATTTGAAGTTGTTCCCTTTGAATAAATTGTATTGTTTGTTAAATAATCATAATTAAACTCAATGACATTATTAAATCCATCTTTTATTCCATGCAATAACCTTTCTTTACTGTCTTTTTCAAAATAAAAGAAATTATAACTAGTCCCACTACCGTTTCCAATTCCAACTTTATGAATTAAGATATCCGGTTTGCCATCTCCATTAAAATCGCCAAAATCAATTTCATCGAGTTCCGTGTCAATAGGAATACTTACTAAGTGTGACTGTAAAATAAAATCCAGCCCATTGCTATAATAAATATGAAAAACTGTTTCTATTGGAGCAAATGGATTAACTCTCATACTTTCTATTTCAAGAATATCAGTTTTTCCATCACCATTAACATCTATTGCGTAATGAGCAATTTCTTTATTGTTATCATCCATATTAACATGAGGGCTTTGCATAAAATATCCCAAATTTACAACTTCGGTTGCCGCATTTAAGCTGCCATTTGAATAGTCAATAGTCCAATAAGGTGATGCTGTTGGATAATACCTAATAATATCTGAATTTCCATCACCATTGAAATCTCCATATAAGCTTTCTGAAATAAAGGAGGTAGTCGAAAAATTTGTTACTTGTTCAGTAAATATAATTTGACCATTATCATAACGCAAGTAGTAATATTTACTATCACTTATATTAAAAATATTCACTAGTTCTGTTTGTCCGTCTCCATTAATATCCATCGGAAAACAATTTTGGAATTGATAATTAGCATCAACTAAAAGGTTATGAATTGTATTAGGATCAGAATCGTTTGCATTATAAACAATATCAATGATAGCTGAAGAGCCAACGATTAAATTATAATGATGTGTTAAAATTTCAAGTTTTCCATCTCCATCCAGATCAATAAATCTCAAAGTAAATGCTGCTACGTTATTACTTGGAACATACTCTTCAAATGGTGCTTGAGCGCTAAATCCTATCCCAGTAGATAAATAAGGAAAAAATTTATACGTATCAAAACTTCCTTGCTTAACCAGTGTAAAGACAATATCATCCATTCCATCACCGTTAAAATCAATATTTTTCACAATGGCATTCCCTGCTGCGCCACCAGTATTTATCGAATTAGGTCGATCTGAAGGTGAAAAACCAGCAGGAAATTGTTGTGGTGAAGAACTTGAATATTCATTATTCCCTTGATTCAAATGTAAAGTCCATGATATCCAATGTTTTTCTGTAGGTGGTACTCCTGGTGCTGGAGGATTAATAACAAGGTCGTAACTTAAACTTATAAAATCAGTTTTACCATCACCATTATAATCTCCAGACCAATATTCATAATCAGTTACAGCACTAACAGGAAATAAATCTGTAAAAGTCATTAAAGGTTCCTCAGATATAGTTGTAACATTATCTCCATATTTAAATATGGTGCTATTTAATTCCAATCCATTACTACCAGACTTAACTATTTCAGTTAAATAAGTATACAAATTAAAACCATATCTAAATTCATATTTTTCAACTAAATGACCTTCTGCTCTGATTTTAATCTCACTTAGTACAACATTTTCGTTAAAAGAAGAACCTAATAAATAAGATGTGTTTTTGTCTTGTCTATCATTATAGACAAATTGAATTGAGTTATTATTACATTTGATTTCATCTAATAAAAGTTCACTGTTTTCAATACGATAATGGTAAGTGTACAGGGCAAACGCATACTTTTTATTTGAAGCAGTACAATTGGTTGAAAAAGAGAAAAGCTGTCAGTTCGAGTGTTTTGAGGTACGAAAAATGTATCGAGAACAAGCTTTTTCTGTTCTCGATACATTTCGATGGAAAATCGAAACACTCGAACTGACAAAAGCTACAAAGGGGATACTTAATTTGCACATTTTTAGATTCAATATTGAAAAATAAAAGTATGAGTTTGCCCTGGGTAAGTGTAAACTATTCCCAAGTTGTCGGTTACTTTGTTTATATACCAAGAAGAGATTACGCTTTGACCCAAAGGAATGTATTGTGAGCTAGGGGATTTTCCAAATTCAAGAGTTAATCCTTGTTTTGTTTTTACTTCAAACCAAGATGGCCCAGAACCTACCATTCCAAAAGAAGTTACCTTGTTAAAACCCTCTTGCTCTTCAGCATAAATCGTTCCGTTATCCCCATATATTCCGTTTATTGCAATTAATCTTTTTCCATCTAAACTAAAAGCATCGATGTTTTGCATCAAAATTGGAGCAACAATATTGTCATGATACTTAGTTTTAGGTGTTCTACTTATTTTTGAAATACCTCCAATATTCCAGCCAACCCCTAAAAAAACCTTTATTTGCGTAGCTATGATAGTCAATTGACAGTTTTGGAACTAAGCCATTTGTCCCTGGAGGCAATTTTATAGGAATAGAATAACTTACAGCTCCATTAGGTGTTACTTTTTGAGAACCTTCTATAGTCCCCACAGTTAAATTAGTATTGATTGGACGAGTATCAAATGTACCTCCTAAACCACCTGAAAACATATTCCCTGTTAGAGTGTTTCCTGTTACGCTTTCATCAATGTAGCCATGTAAATTATCAGTTGCACTTGCTCCATAATGATAACCTGTTTGAAATTTGACATTATAGTTAGCTTTATGGATTTTATGTCCTGTCTCTGGTTGGCTTAATGTTACTACAGTTTGAGAATTAAATTGATTTATATTAACAACCATTAGGGTTAAAAGAGTCAAAAACAACTTAGTTCTCATTTTTATCGTACTTCTCATAAGTAGTGCCCGGTCGTAAAGCCCCAAAAATTGAATTTTCAACAATTATTAATTGTCATAATTTTCTGAAATTTCATTTTTTTCCCAATCAGCTATTTTTTTGTGTTCAGTTTTCATTTTGAGGTGCTATTATTTCCAAAAAACCAATATTTCGATCGATTTCATACTTTTTTGACACAACAAAGTCTCCTTCTTTTGTCTGAAGGATTTGTTATTCTCTATTGCAAGGTGCTTACGCTACTGCTTTTAGCAGCCTTTTTTCTTTCTCTTTTTCTGCTTTGGTAATATAATTTCCTAGCCTATGCATGTTATAAGCCAACACGCTTAGTAACTGTTAATAAATAACTCATTCATTTGGTTTAATAGTGTAATTCCAATTTTCACCATGAAATTCGTGTCTATACAGATTGACATTGTCCATTTCTTGTTTTGATACTTTAATTCCTGTTTGATATATACTAGGATCAATGGCTGCATTTACCTGAAGCCCTGTAGCCGTTTTAGTTGATGCTATTAGGTTTACTATAATTTGATAAGTTTCAAGAGGTCTTCCTCTCCAATTTTTAGATATTTGAGCAAATAGTCGATGTTCAATCTTGTTCCATTTACTGGTTCCAGGCGGGAAGTGACATACCGTAATTTCTAATTTAGTTTGATTTGCAAAATTTTGTAATTCTGTTTTCCATAATCTATTTCTGTGCCCATTACCTCCTCCTCCATCAGCGTGAATAAGGAGTTTGTTCGAATTAGGGTATTGTTGTTTCCCCATTTCTTCCCACCAATTCTTCAAAGTTGCTACAGCAAACTGAGCCGTATCTTTACTTATTCCTACATTTACCCAAGCATTGTTTTTTTGAATATCATAGACTCCATAGGGTGTTGCTTTACCTTCTGCTAAACTTAAAAAGTCATACGCATTTACCTGAGGTGCTTCTCCCTTTTTGTGATATTCCCTTCCTTTATTGGTGAAATTTCCAACGAGTTCTTTCTTCTTGGCATCTACAGAAACAACAGGACATTCCAAATCATGAAAAGTTATTGTCTTAGAATTAATATATTGAAATTGGGCATCTCTATCTATATGAGATTTCCCTTCAAACCGTTTGCGTGTAGATTGCAAACTAAATCCCGACTTCTTCAATAAAAGACGAACTTTACCATAACTGATTTTAATCCCCTTATCATTAATCACTTCGGTTATATTTCGCAAACTTTTTGTTGTCCATCTCAAAGGATTATCTGGATTTCCAATTGAATTTATATCCGCTATAGATTCAACTTCTTTAAGCAATTTCGCATTTTTAGATTCTAGAGATTTTCGACCTGCCCCTTTGTTTCTCTCTCCTGATAATGTTTCCTGATAATCCCTGAGCAATTTCTTTGATTCCAATATGAATCGTACTCCTAGAGATATTGGTAGCCTTATGAACCTTTGTCACCCCTCCATAACCAAGTGAATTAGCTTCTGAAGCTGCCCATATACGCCTAGAACGTTCGTTTAACTCTCCTGAAATTGATGCGTATTTTTCCCTGATTAGTGCTATTTCTTCCATTACGGAAAGATACGAATAATAACGCTAATCTTATGATAAATAGTATGATTTATTTATTAACAATTACTTAAAGAGACATAGCGTTTAAAACCTTTCAGTGTTTTATCGCAGCATCTTCCTAATCCATTTTGTTCCAGTTGGTTGATGTTTGATTCTACGGCACTGTGCTTGTTCCTTAGCTTTATAAATTCTTTATCATGCTCCTCTTCGGTTTCTTCTTTATTTCTTTTCCCTTTTTTAGGCATTACAAGTAAGGGGATTTTTTCTTTTATTGCTTCTTTATTTGCCTTACTGTAAAATCCTTTGTCTAAGCTCAAAGAGTTGATTTGATTAGGATAATCTTGGGTCAGTGTTTCGACTAATCCTATGGTTAAATTAACATCTTTAATCCCTTCTATCACTTGGTGATGAACAATAAAATGGTATTGGTCTGTGGCAATTAAAAGATTATGTCCTAATTCTACAGATTTGCCACTCTTGCCTTTGCTTAACCATTCTGTATGACGCTCAAATATGGAAAATAGTTTTTCTGAAGAAGGTATTTTTTCACCCTGTAGAAGCCTGCGATTTACCAAGTCGATATGCTTCTCTAACATCTCATGATAGTAAGCCAGTTCCATACTTTTTACCTACGTTTTTACAGTTGTCTTCCCAGCTACTTCCTCTATTAATGAGGCTGTTTTTGAAGCTAATTTCTCGCAAATTATCAGGTAGTTTGCTGCTGCGGTTTGAACCCTTTCTTCTTTGTTTTTTCCTCCCCCTCGACCTGATCTAGAGCTTATTCTAAAAGCACGTTTAATTTCCGATTTCCATGATTTAGATTTACGCCATCCTCCTATCTCTTGATGAGTACACAACCATTCTGCTATGTCAATACATTTCCTGGCAGCGTCCCAAAGTAAATTTAAATCCGTAGGAAAATGAATATTGGTCTCTACAACAAAACTATCCGCTTTTATTGCGAGCGTGGTCCCATCTTTTTTTTTACAATTCGGTGTCCTTTATTTACCACAAGCTGGTTAATAGAATTGATCGTATCAATATCTAATAGGGATACATTCTCTTTTACGGTGGTTAAACAATATTCTTTGCCAGATTTAATCCTACTAATTTCTGTGCCAACCCCCATAACACAACGCATTAATTGATCGTAATTAGCCAAGTAATGAAGCTTATCATAATTGATGTTTAATCCATTTCGCATTACTGCTAAAACAAAAATCTCCCAAAGACCCATGCCTTTCCTGCCTCGACCAGAACCTGTTTTCTTGTTTATTGATGCTCCTAATAATTTAAATACTTGCTCGTTTAATTCTTCATCTAAATAAATAGTTTGCAAGCCTTTTAATAAAATTGGAGCTTCATCTCGGCTTAATCGCTCAGGAAAGGGCGCAGCAGAAATTTCGATGGTAAATAGGTCGGGTAATTGTTTAAATCTTTCTCTCATATTGACTGAATGTTGACCCAAGTTATACATCATAACTCAATAAATACCTTAAAAAGAAGTTATTTTATCAACACTTTCAACTTAGTTTTCTTAATCAAAAACAATAGTAACAAGCTTTAACGATTTTTCGACCAGACACTAAGTAATTGATTTGGTTGAGATAGATTAAATGATTAATTATTTTTTAATAATAAGTTGTTTTAGTTCTTTGTTTTCCCTTTTAATAATATCTAATTCGTTTTTCATTTCAAGTAAATAGAGTGTTAGTTCTTCTATTTTCTCCATCTGTTTTATTTGCATTTCTCCAACACTTAACCCATTCTTTGCTATTTCTTTAGCACTCGGAATATTTGGTAAATGTTTATTCTTTGCTATATAGTTTTCTAGCTCATCTAATGGCATCAATGTGTAGTCTTTTGAAAATACATAGTCAGGAAAATCAGCTTTTAACTTAATATCTAGTTCTGTACACCACACATGTCCATTTCCCATTACTCTAAAAACATCATCTCCAGAAAAACCTGAAACAATTAATGCTTTTGAGCTTTGATTGGTTGTAGTGATTCTAACATCACCTAAAACATCTAATTTTGCTTGAGGCACAACTATTCCAATACCAACGTTTGCATAAGTTGGGCAAAGTGTAACATCATTAGACTTTGCTTGCGGATTTAAAGATTGAGCTTCAGACCAAGGTAAAACAACCACGCACTGGCTAGTTGGCGGGTTAAATCTGATTTCTCCTCCAACTTTTCCGTTAGGGTTTATCATTAAAAGCCTCTGATAAGTAGTGTTTTGATCTTGTAAACTTTTAATTTTTAAATCACCAAAAATTTTAGCATCACCTTTCATTTTGGTTAATCCATCAATAACTAAATTATCTTTAAACTTTCCTATTCCGTCAACAATTAGTTTATTCTTTAAAATAGTATTACCTAAAACTCTAAAATTATTCTTCGCTTTTACATTATCTATAAAAACAGATTTACCGTTTATTTTAACATCTTGGTCAACAATTAACTTCTTTTGCACATGCAAAGAGTCTTTAATTACAACAGAGCTATCTACTACCATGCTCCCATTAACATCGAGCGTTGCACTTGGTGTTAATGTGTTTATTCCTATGTTACCATTTTTAGGTAAAGTATTGGTTTAAGAAAAAGCAATATTAGCTAATAAAATTATGCCAATTAGTAGTATAGTTTTTAGTGTTTTCATAAAGTTGAGTTTGAAAATGCTATCCAAATATAATAAAAAAACACAGTCAACGTATTAGATGACTATGTTTTTTGTAAAATAGAAGAAATTGCTTCCGAATGGAGGAGGGAAAAAATATATTTTTGATTAATTTAGGTAATCAAATTCGAAACAAACGAAACGAGAAAGGAATTTCTCAAGCAGAGTTGTCTCGAAGAATATATAAGGACAAGCAAAGCTTGGAAAGAGTAGAGAATGGAAAAATTAACCCTTCTATTTTCTATTTAAACGAAATTGCTAAAGGCTTAGAAATAAGTTTATCCGATTTGCTGTTAGGTTTATAATTAATAAATTACTCCCTCACCATTTCAATATGCGGAATATTATCTTCTAAATAACCTTTTCCAACTTGCGTAAAACCGTGTTTGCTGTAGAAGTTTAGTAGGTGTTCTTGCGCAGAAATTCTAATAGTTTGTTTGCCTAAATTATTTTCAATAAATAGGATTGTTTCAGTCATTAAAGCATCTGCAATTCCTTGTCCTCGATATTCTTTTTTAAGTGCTACTCTTCCTATAGATATTTCAGTGTAAGAAATGCCTTTAGGCACAATCCGGGCAACAGCAATTAACTCTCCATCAGTTGTTTTGCCAAATAAATGAAGCGATTTTCTGTCTTTTTCATCTACCTCTTGGTACGGACAGTTTTGTTCTACAACAAAAATAGCAGTTCGTAAATGTATAATTTCAAAAAAATCATCAACTGTTAAGTCTTTAAAAGCTTTAATTTGCCAAGTAACGTTGTTTTTAGTCATTTTTTTTATGTTGTAATAAGGCATTGCACTAAAGTAAGTAGTAGTAGCCTTTTATTTTTGAGGGCTAAAACCAAAAGATTCCTCTATTCCTTTCGCCAGAAAAAGGCGAAATCCTACCGATAGGTATCGGTACGGAATGACAGTGAAGCATTTACTTCCTCCATTCTAATAGGTTTTCTTTATTAGCAACTAATTTATCATTTTCCATTAGCCATTGTATTACTTTAATGATTTTATCATCTTTAATTCCTGTAATTTTATTTACGAGTTGAATTGTTGGTAGTGCGTTCTCTTTTACTATTTTTTTTACTTGATTAGATACAGTACTAAATTCTAAATCACTCAACTCCAATTTATTTCTTTCAATACAAACATCGCAAGTACCACATCTGTATATATCTTTTTCGCCAAAATAGTTTAATAAAATTTCGCTTCTACATTTATGTTTTGTCGTTGCAAAATAAATTACACTTTCCATTTTTTGTACTGCAATTTCTTTTCTGTCGTGGTAATGTTGTGTGGAAATTTTAAGATCTCGAACATCTAAACGTTCAGTTAAATAAGTGAGTTGTGGTTGGTTGGTCTGTTCTAAATAGCTGATGATTTCTAACTTGTTTAAATAATCTAATCCTTTTACCACTTTGTATTTTGTAGTTTTTAGTCTTTTTGCAATTTCAAACTCATCAATTTTAGTGTAGTTTTCAAACAAACCAGCGTACGATCTTAAAATGGTTTTAATAAATAAATCGAACTTGTTATTCTTTACCTGAAATTCATAAAGATCATCTTTGTTAACTTCAAATTTAACTCGCGAAGCATTATAGTTTGATTCTGATAAGATAAGATAACCTTCTTTTTCTAAGAATTTCAAACAATTAAAAACAGTAAAAACTTGCAGATTATATTGCTCGCTAAACTCAATAATATTAAAGGAATAATTTTCGTTTAATGCAGACCCAACAGGTATTTGAAAATAGTTGGCTAACGATTGGTAAACTTGTTTAATTAATTCAATTTCAGGAAAGCTATTTACAATTCTTTTTTCTAAATCAATTCTGTCAGCTTCTTCAAATAATAACACGGCATAAGCTTTTTTTTCATCCCTACCACCTCTTCCTGCTTCTTGAAAATAAGCTTCTAAAGAGTCTGGTAAATCAACATGGATAACTGTTCTAACATCTGGCTTGTCAATTCCCATCCCAAAAGCATTGGTAGAAACAATAACTCTTGTTCTGTTGTTTATCCAATTGTTTTGTTTTAGTGTACGCTCTTCGTTGCTTAGCCCTGCATGGTAAAAATCTGCAGAAACTCCATTTCGTATTAAAAATAATGCAATTTCTTTTGTTTTTTTTCTTGTTCTAACATAAATAACAGAAACTGCCATTAATTTGGTTTAAAATTTTTACGATGCGTTTTAATTTATCCTCTTCTTTTAATACAGCATAGGTTAAATTTTTACGCTCAAAACTTTTTGAATAACATTTTTGGGTTTAAAATCTAGTTTTTCTTGAATATCAATAACTACATCCGGAGTTGCGGTTGCGGTTAATGCTAAAAATGGAATGCCAGGCTTATCCTCTCTCAGTTTAGAAATGTTTAAGTAAGAGGGTCTAAAATCATATCCCCATTGCGAAATACAATGTGCTTCATCAATAGCAATTAAATTAACGTTCATTTTTTTGTAACGCTCTTTAAAAATTTCGGTTTCTATACGTTCTGGAGAAATGTATAAAAATTTAATATTACCATAAATACAATTATCTAAGGTAATATCAATTTCTCTTTTGGTCATGCCCGAATAAATGGCAACTGCTTTAATCTTGCGTTTTAGCAAATTACCCACTTGGTCTTTCATTAAGGCAATCAAAGGTGAAACAACAACGCAAATACCTTCTTTTGCCATTGCAGGAATCTGAAAACAGATGGATTTTCCACCACCAGTTGGTAGCAAAGCAAGGGTATCTTTACCATTTAACGCAGCATTAATAATGTCTTCCTGCATAGCACGAAAACCACTATGTCCCCAATATTTTAATAGTAGTTGGTTAATATCCATGATTAGTTCAAAGTTACAAGTTTAAAGTTAAAGGTTTATTACTCAATAACTTTTTATACTTTTACATTTGTAAGATTATGAACCCAATTATAGCTTTTATAAAATTAATTCGTTTGCCTAATGTACTTATTATAGTGCTTACGCAATATGCTATTCGTTATGGAATAATCTATCCTATTATATATAACTTTTCTGGAGATCAAAATATTATTGGTGTTGGCTTAAAGATGTCTGAGTTAGATTTTTTCCTACTCTGTTTATCAACAGCAATGATTGCAGCAGCAGGTTATATTATTAATGATTATTTTGATGTAAAAGTGGATAGAGTAAACCGACCAGATAAAATAATTATTGGTAAGTACATTAAGCGAAGAGTTGCCATAGGAGCACATTTAGTGATAAATGCCATTGCAATTATTATTGCAGGGTATTTAGCGTATAAAGTTGGAATGTGGAAACTTGTTTTTATACAAGTTTTTTCTGTTGGTGCATTATGGTATTATTCTACACTATTTAAAAAGCAAGTTTTAATAGGAAATATAATTGTTGCATTGTTAGCAGCTTTAGTTCCTTTTGTTGCAGGATTTTATGAATTAATTTTACAACATACCTTTAGTGATGATAGTGTAAATTCGTTACTATTTAGATTGGAAGAGTACACTCCTTTTGAAGATGTTGAGTATTTGCTAAAAGAAACTTTAAAAACCATAATGCAATGGATATTAGGTTTCTCGTTTTTTGCTTTTATTAGCACCTTAATAAGAGAGATAATTAAAGATATAGAAGACTATGAGGGAGATAAAAAATATTTTAGCAATACCTTGGTTGTTGTTTATGGAAAAGCAAAAGCAAAGATAGCAGCTCAGTTGGTTGCCGTTATTATGATAGGATTGATAGGTTACTTGCAGTATGTACAATTAGAAGCAAAAGATATGGCTTCGTTTATGTACTTTTTGTTTGCATTGCAATTACCTTTAATTTATGTTATAGTAAAATTACAAGCAGCTAATATAAAATCGGATTATACGAGTTTAAGCACAAGCATGAAGTTGATAATGCTAATGGGAATTGCATACACGGCCTTCTTTTATTACACAACAGTTATTTTATAATGGGGTTAAATACAACTTCTTGGAATATTATTTTGGCATCCAAATCTTCTCGCAGACAAAACCTATTAAAAGAATTGGGGTTTGATTTTAAAATTATTACAAAAGAAGTTAAAGAAATTTATCCCAAAGAGTTAAAAAAGGAAAATGTAGCTATTTTTTTAAGCGAACTAAAAGCAAAAGCTTTTGAGGATGTTAAAAAGAATGATTTAGTAATTACTTCCGATACCATTGTTTGTTTAAAGGATGAAATAATAGGTAAGCCAACAGGTAGAAAAGATGCGATTAAGATGTTAAGCAAATTATCAGGCAATAAACATGATGTAATTACCGCTGTAACTTTACGGTCTAATCAAAAGCAAAAAACATTTTACGAGGTAACAGAAGTCTATTTTAAAATACTAACAACTGTAGAAATAGAGTATTATATAGATAAATACCAACCTTATGATAAAGCGGGGAGTTACGGAATTCAAGAATGGATAGGTTATATTGGAATTGAAAAAATAAAGGGTTCTTATTTTAATGTAATGGGATTTCCTGTTAAAAGAGTTTATGAAGAATTATTAAAATTTTAATTGTTATGAGGTACTTATTATTGTTTTTATCACTGTTTTTTTTTACAACATTTAATGCTCAAAACCCAATAGAAAAAGAAGGTTGGGAATTAACCTTTAACGATGAATTTAATGCTAAGCAATTGGATTATGCCAAATGGCAAGATAATTAGTGCCCGGTCGTAAAGCCCCAAAAATTGAATTTTTCAACAATTATTAATTGTCATAATTTTCTGAAATTTCATTTTTTTCCCAATCAGCTATTTTTTTGTGTTCAGTTTTCATTTTGAGGTGCTATTATTTCCAAAAAACCAATATTTCGATCGATTTCATACTTTTTGACACAACAAAGTCTCCTTCTTTTGTCTGAGGGATTTGTTATTCTCTATTGCAAGGTGCTTACGCTACTGCTTTTAGCAGCCTTTTTTCTTTCTCTTTTTCTGCTTTGGTAATATAATTTCCTAGCCTATGCATGTTATAAGCCAACACGCTTAAAGAGACATAGCGTTTAAAACCTTTCAGTGTTTTATCGCAGCATCTTCCTAATCCATTTTGTTCCAGTTGGTTGATGTTTGATTCTACGGCACTGTGCTTGTTTCCTTAGCTTTATAAATTCTTTATCATGCTCCTCTTCGGTTTCTTCTTTATTTCTTTTCCCTTTTTTAGGCATTACAAGTAAGGGGATTTTTTTCTTTTATTGCTTCTTTATTTGCCTTACTGTAAAATCCTTTGTCTAAGCTCAAAGAGTTGATTTGATTAGGATAATCTTGGGTCAGTGTTTCGACTAATCCTATGGTTAAATTAACATCTTTAATCCCTTCTATCACTTGGTGATGAACAATAAAATGGTATTGGTCTGTGGCAATTAAAAGATTATGTCCTAATTCTACAGATTTGCCACTCTTGCCTTTGCTTAACCATTCTGTATGACGCTCAAATATGGAAAATAGCTTTTCTGAAGAAGGTATTTTTTCACCCTGTAGAAGCCTGCGATTTACCAAGTCGATATGCTTCTCTAACATCTCATGATAGTAAGCCAGTTCCATACTTTTTACGTACGTTTTTACAGTTGTCTTCCCAGCTACTTCCTCTATTAATGTGGCTGTTTTTGAAGCTAATTTCTCGCAAATTATCAGGTAGTTTGCTGCTGCGGTTTGAACCCTTTCTTCTTTGTTTTTTCCTCCCCCTCGACCTGATCTAGAGCTTATTCTAAAAGCACGTTTAATTTCCGATTTCCATGATTTAGATTTACGCCATCCTCCTATCTCTTGATGAGTACACAACCATTCTGCTATGTCAATACATTTCCTGGCAGCGTCCCAAAGTAAATTTAAATCCGTAGGAAAATGAATATTGGTCTCTACAACAAAACTATCCGCTTTTATTGCCAGCGTGGTCCCATCTTTTTTTTTACAATTCGGTGTCCTTTATTTACCACAAGCTGGTTAATAGAATTGATCGTATCAATATCTAATAGAGATACATTCTCTTTTACGGTGGTTAAACAATATTCTTTGCCAGATTTAATCCTACTAATTTCTGTGCCAACACCCATAACACAACGCATTAATTGATCGTAATTAGCCAAGTAATGAAGCTTATCATAATTGATGTTTAATCCATTTCGCATTACTGCTAAAACAAAAATCTCCCAAAGACCCATGCCTTTCCTGCCTCGACCAGAACCTGTTTTCTTGTTTATTGATGCTCCTAATAATTTAAATACTTGCTCATTTAATTCTTCATCTAAATAAATAGTTTGCAAGCCTTTTAATCAAGAGAATTCCTCGAAGCTCTGCTTCGGGGTTTAGAAACTAAGTGATTAACTTTGTTTTATGAGTGAACATATTCATAAGAGACATAATAAGAGTTTATTGCTGTATCATTTAGTTTGTCCGATAAAATATCGAAGAAGTATATTGAGTGAAGCTGTGGAATTAAGTTTGGTAGAGGTGTGCATAAATATCGAAAAGCGATTTGAGATTGAGTTTTTAGAAATAGGGTCAGATGAGAATCATGTTCATTTTTTAGTTCAAAGCGTTCCAATGTTGTCGGTGAAACAGATAGTTCAAACAATAAAAAGTATTACAGCAAAAGAACTTTTCCGACTTCATCCTGAGGTAAAACAACAATTATGGGGCGGTCAATTCTGGAGTAGTGGCTACTATGTTAACACAGTTGGTCAGTATGCAAATGAAGAAACAATCAAGAAATATATCAGCACACAGGGTGATGATTCAGTAGAATACAAGAGTTATCATAAGGGTCAACTAAGTTTGTTTGGCTAAGTGGATACCTCGAAGCTCTGCTTCGGGGTCGTTCATTAAAATTGGAGCTTCATCTCGGCTTAATCGCTCAGGAAAGGGCGCAGCAGAAATTTCGATGGTAAATAGGTCGGGTAATTGTTTAAATCTTTCTCTCATATTGACTGAATGTTGACCCAAGTTATACATCATAACTCAATAAATACCTTAAAAAGAAGTTATTTTATCAACACTTTCAACTTAGTTTTCTTAATCAAAAACAATAGTAACAAGCTTTAACGATTTTTCGACCAGACACTAATTACTATTGGGGAGGAAGGTCTAATAAAGTAGGGGTTACTTATTATGGGAAAGATCAGATACAGTTTTCTGATTCTAGTTTATTACTTGTAGCCGAGGAAAAAGAAAATGAAGATGGGAAAAAGTATTGTTCTGGGTTGATTGATTGTAATAAATCGTTTAAGCAACAGTACGGTTATTTTGAAATAAGAAGTAAAAATCCAAAAGGAACAGGTTTTTGGCCAGCATTTTGGTTAGTTTCAACTGAGGCATGGCCTCCAGAGATAGATATTTATGAGTTTTACACGAACAAACCAGGGAGAATAAAAACCAATCAACATTGGTTAAATAATAAAAAGAAAAAATTTATGCAGCCTAAAGGATATAAAATGAAGGTTGATGCATCGGAAGAATTTCATACTTATGCTGTTGAATGGTCATCAAAAAAAATTAAATGGTTTTATGATGGTAAAAGAATTAAAACCTCTCGCAGAGGAAGAAAATACCTCACTTACAAAATGCACATCATCATAAATAATGAAGTAAGTGATGCAAATGATATGAAGCTGGAAGATGCTATTTTGCCTAATGCTTTTGAAGTTGATTACGTAAGGGTGTATAAGAGAAAGTAGAAGTAGAGACTTCAATACCATTCACTTTTTATTTGAAGTAACCATTCTTCTGCCTTGTTGTAATCGGTAAATATTTTTACAGGATTACTTGGTTTATTCATTGTGATGTAAAATTTAGCCAAAATCTTAGTATGCAAATTATTTACTACAATTACCTGTGCTTTTCTGATACTAGTAATTTGTTTATTTGTAGCAAAGTATTCTCGTGCTTCGTGTGTCATGTTGCTTCTTACATTTCTAACGTCAATAAGGGTAACAAATGGCTTTCCATTAACTAAATCAAAAGAAACATTATCTATTTCAATGGCATCTTTTAATCCCAGATCTACATTGTCTTTAGCAAGAAAAAGAGTATAACCATCTTCAATTAGATAAAGATGAACTCTTTCTAGTTCAATGTGTTTTTTATAGACCAAAAGGTTAATTTTCACTATAAATGTAATGAAATTATCTTTTAATTAAAATGACATACAAACTCATACTTTTATTTGAAGCAGTAAATTGATTGAAAAAGAGAAAAAGCTGTCTGTTCGAGTGTTTTGAGGTACGAAAAATGTATCGAGAACAAGCTTTTTTGTTCTCGATACATTTCGATAAAAAAATCGAAACACTCGAACAGACAAAAGCTACAAAAAGGACACTTAATTCACACACTTTTAGACTCAATATTGAAAAATAAAAAGTATGAGTTTGCCCTGTGACATGTTGCTGCAAGTTAATTTTTTATGATGGTTTTGGTGATAAAAGTATTAGTAGTATTGATCTTAATTAAATAAAAACCATTACTAAGGTGTGATAAATCAACTATTTGAGTGTTAGCAATGTTATTGCTTTTAAAGATAAGTTTTCCGATGGGGTTATAGATCTCTATCGATTTAATTCTATCCGTTTTACTATTTATCGTTAACGTGTTTTTAAAAGGGTTTGGGTACAAGGTGATGTTATCAAGATTAGCTTCTTCTATACCTACACCTGTTACTTCATGTATGTTAATGTTATCTAAATAAGTAAGGTTGCCATTGTCCGATTTGTTTTCGATAAATATTGCTACAGAAGAGAGTCCTGATAAAAGATTTAAGTTAACGGTGTCATTTCGCCATTGGGTTGCTGTAGGCGTAAAATAAATAGGAATAGCAGATCTTGTGGCTAAATCATCACCACTCTTTTCCCATAATAAGGTTTTTGTTACTCCGCAATCGGTAGAATAATAAATAGCTAATGTATCTGCTCTTGCTACCGACCATCTAGCATGTGCTACATCAAAAGTCATTTGGGCATTGGTAATGGTTGTAAAATCAAGGTCAGGAGTGATTAGATAATTGATTAGTTTCACTACGTTGTTGTTTGAAATCATCTTTTTTTAGTTTAAAAAAGGTGTGCTATTAATAGCATTGTTGAACTGGAAATAACTTTTAGGACGAAGTCCGTTAAAAAAGTTATTCCATTTCAATAATGCCACGTTATACTTACAACTTGTTTTAGATTTGTAATAACAATTTAAAACAACAAAGATGAAACAAACTTATCACTCTAACTCAACAACGAATGCACGATTACGTTCTGAGATTAACAATAGTAACCTGCCTTATTCTGTCCTTGCTAGTCAGTACGGAGTATCAGAAAATACAGTAGGTAAATGGAAAAATAGGATTGAATTTAAAGACAAAAGTTCTCGTCCTGACACCATCCACTATGCTTTAAGTGAATTAGATATGCTCATCGCTATTAAGTTACGAGCATTCACTTGGTGGTCTTTAGATGAGATTACAGAAGCTGTTAATCCATTAGAACCAGGGAAAATAAGAAGTGCTATTTACAGAACATTTGTTCGAGAAGGCATTAACAAGGTGCCAGAAAAAGAGAAGGAAAAGGCAAAGAAATTTAAAGAGTATGATCCTGGATTTCTTCATATTGACGTTACTTATCTTCCCAAAATAAATGGAATAAAATACTACCTATTTGTTGCCATTGATAGAGCTACAAGAACTTTGTACTTTAAAATATATGACGCTAAAACAAGCGTTAATGCAGAAAGTTTTATGCTTGAATGTTTAGACTTCTTTCCTTTTGGTATTACTCACGTTTTAACCGATAACGGGTTGGAATTTACCAACAGATTACTTAAAAATAAGAAAGGAGTATACTGTACAAAACCAAGTAAATTAGACCTTGTATGTGCAGAAAATGATATTGACCACAGATGTACAAAACCTTTTACTCCTAAAACAAATGGAATGGTGGAAAAAGCCAATGACATCATAAAAGAAAAAACGATTAAAAGAACTCATTACAGCTCTTTAACTGAGATGAATACTGATTTAATGAACTTTTTAGTCCATTACAACCTCTACAGAAGACACGGTAGTCTTAGAAAAGAACTTAATGTGAAAACCCCTTTTAATGCGGTAGAAAAATGGTTTGAGTTGGATGAAAAAATATTTAATCAAAAACCAGAGGAATTCATAAAAAAAATAATATCTTTAAAACCTAAACAAGTTGTCAATTTAACACAACAACCTTGTGAAACTTAACAGATAATCTTTTTCGCCAGCAAAATTAGATGAAAAATTATCGATTAAAAAGCTTGAAGAGCTTGCTCCAAAACCACCAACAAAACTAGTGTGTTTCCAAGTTTCACTACCGTCATTATTTATAACATCCCAATTTGTTGGAATGGTCGTATTACTTTCAAAACCTTCAATTATTGGCAGAGAAACTCCTGCTGTTGGATTTTGAACGCTTATATAGTTTGGTGTGTAAGCAGAATCACTCCCATTAATATTTGAGGCAACTAAGGAAACAGCAAAATTACCAATACCTGAATAACAAACAGTTGGATTTAAGTCGGTTGAGGTGCTCGGAGTCCCTCCAGGAAAATACCAAGTCCATTGTTGACCTAAGTTGAGTGTAAGGTTAGTAAAGTTAGCACAGTTGCTAGGACAGATAGTAGTATCTGGAGTGATAAAATTAGTAATAGGAGGTGTAGTGGTGGTAAATAGGTCAGATTCCCAAATTCCTCTACCAAACGTAGCAGCTCTAATTTTACCAGTACTGTAGTGTATTTCTAGTTCATTTACAATTACGTTGGGTAAGCTGGTCATATAGCTTTGCCATTGAATTAAATCATCATTTTTGTAATAAACCCCCATGTCTGTACCAACATAAATACCATTGTTAGTGCCATTTTCATAAACAACACAATTTATAGGAAGGTTAGGTAAGTTGCCAGAAACATTACTCCAATTTGCACCTCCGTCAATAGATTTATAAACTTTATTTCCATTTGTAAAACCAGAAATGCTTACCCAAAGAATATTAGGGTTTAAATTATGGACAGAAATGTAAGTAATAGCATTCCCAGGGAGACCTGTAGTGATGTTTATCCAATTAGATCCTCCATTAGTTGTTTTATTTATTACGTTATCTGTAGCAGCATAAATTACAGCGTTGTTAGATGGAGCAACCACTAACGATTTTAATTTGTCAGATGAAAAAGAGGAGATAGTAAACCAAGAACTACCACCGTTGGTAGATTTCCAAACATCATTATATCCCAAATAAATGGTGTTAGGATTAACCGGATCTAAGGTGTATGGAGTAACCCAAGCACCAGTACCATTAATGTTTCCTGTTATTCCATTAAAAGAAGCACCACCATCGGTAGATTTATACACATTACCATATTGACTGGTAGAATACATAATGTTAGGGTTAGAATAATCAACCACACATTCCATTCCATCACCACCAGTAACATGTGTCCAACTACCGTTTTTTAACATTAAACTTCCATTGTCTTGTGCTCCTGCCATTATTATCCCTGGATCAGTATTGCTTGTTCCTAATCTATAAAATTGAGAATTTTGTACACCTGAGGTAATGTCAATAAAGTTATTTCCGTTGCTATTCGATTGAAAAATTCCTCCATCAGAACCACAAAATAGGGTGTTCCCATAAAAATCTAAGGTATGGATATCGGCATGCACATATTCATAGCTTCCACTTGGCCAATTCCATTGAGATAAAGCTGTTAAGGTTAAACCTCCATTGGTAGATTTCCAAACATTAATACCTCCAGTATAAACTTCGTTTTTATTGGTTGGAGAAACAGCTAAGGCCATATCGTACCAACTTTGCCCACCTCCATCAGTACCACTAGTGTTGTATCCAAAAACATTTGGAGTATTGGTTCGTAAAGAAAAATTGTTACCCGCATCGGTAGATCGGTAAAGCCCTAAAAAACTGGCATCATTATCATTAGAAGCCAAGAGGTAAACATAATTGGTGTCATTAGCAGTTACAGCAATCGATAATCTTCCAACATTAGAGTTGGGCGTTCCATTATTAATGTTAGAAAAAGAAGTTCCACCATTGGTAGATTTATAAAAATTATTACTTGTACAAACGAATATTGTGTTTGGGTTAGCAGGGTTAAATTCAACATCTCTAATTGACCCACTTAAAACATTACTCCAAGAATTACCTGCGTTAGAGGTTTTATAAAGACCTGAACTGGTTGCAACAAACAATACATTCGGATTGTTAGGGTTGATAATAATTTTTCGCATTACGCGCGATTGCGTAGTTTGCCAATTTAATCCTGTACTATTCCAAGTTGTGCCTCCATCTGTAGATTTTAGTACACCAATGCTGTAGGTATCATTGCCATCACCATCACCAGTTGCTATATAAATTGTGTTAGAATTGTTTGGGTCTATAGCAATGCCAGAAACACCTAAAGATGACAGATTATCTGTTAAAGGAGACCATGCGTTTCCTCCATTGGTTGTTTTCCAGCAGCCTCCTGCAGGTGTACCTATATAAATAATATTACTGTTGTTTGGGTCAACTGTAATTGCACTTACTCTCCCAATTCCTGGGTTCCATCCTATCGAGTTCCAGTTGTCTGGACCTAAGGGTTGCCAGTTTGCTGTTTTGTTATTTGATGTTTCTTTTTGCGGACTATATTTCGCATTAAACTTTACAAATTCCTCATAAGCTAAAGCAGGGTTAATAATTTTTCCTGTAGGGTAAACCCTTGGCTCCATAAACCACTCCCATCTTTTAAACTGTTTCCAACCTTTTCCTTTTTCGTGTGTTTTTCCATCCCAATGGTTATTAAAAGCTTTTTGTATATCGTAAAAGTTGGAGTTTTGGTTTTCCATTAAACGGACATATTCTTGTCCAGATAATGAAAAACTGAAAATAAATAGAACAAATAGTATTGAAAACTGTCTCATGTAAAAAGTTTGTTTAGTAGTTTCAAATATACTTTTTCTTAAAAGAATAAACGTTATTAACCCGAAAAATTCATTGTAATTAGATAAAATTGGGTGTAAAGTGTTATTTTTATTGTTCAAACAAGCAAAATATCACTTTTTAAAACACCCAATTTTGAGCAATAAAGATACATTATTTTACAGAGGAAAAACAGCAGTTTCTGTTGAGTTTTCAGCATCAGCAATTAGTTCGGATGGTTCACTAATTCTTCTTGAAAAGATAGAGCGTGAACATAAGCTGATAAAGAAGTTCGGGAAGCATTTACCAGATTTACGTAATCCTCGATTTATCACCTATAGTCGAGAAGCACAACTCAAGCAGCGTGTATTTATGATGATGTTAGGTTATGAAGATGCCAATGATGTAACTCATTTACAACACGACCCTTTATTTAAAGATGTTCTTCAAGGAGATTTAGCCTCTCAGCCCACCATATCGAGGTTTGAAAATAGCTTTGATAAACATTCTATTTTTGAGTTATGTGATGCTTGGGTAGCTCATTATGTATCAAGTTTATCAGGACGAAAACGTATTGTTATTGATGTTGATGCAACAGATGATCCCACGCATGGCAATCAACAAATGTCAATGTTTAATGGATATTATGGACAGTTTATGTTGAATGAATTATTTTTTCATGATGGTGAAACCGGTCAAGTAATTCTTCCTGTTCTTCGCCCCGGAAACAGCCACTCTAACAAATGGTATGTTGGGATTTTAAAACGAATAATCATCAAAATACGAGCAGTCTATCCTGAAATGGAAATTGTAATTAGAACGGATGGTGGCTTTAGTTGTGCTCCATTTTATGAATTGGTAGATGACTATGATTTACTATTTGTAACAGGGCAAGCCAGTAATGCTGTACTAAAAAAGAAAGTAGCACGAGCAGAAAAAGCAGTAAGACACCTCTACCTAAATCAAGGTGAAAAGCATCAACATTTTTTAAGCTTTTCTTACAAAGCCAAAAGTTGGCATAAAGAGCAACAGTGCTATTCAAAGGTTGAAAGCACTGGATTGGGAATGAATGTTAGGCACTTTGTTAGCAATATGAAAGAAAAAGAAGCCAGAGAAATCTATTTCGGTTTTTATGTGCTTCGAGGAGAGGCAAGTGAAAATAGAATTAAAGAAGTAAAAAATATGTGCTTCTCTGATAGGCTTTCTAACCATGGATATTGGGCTAACTTCTTTCGCCTTTTCATTAGTAGCCTTGCTTACGAGATGTTTTTGTTAATCAAAAAAAAGATAAAGAAGTGTTCGGTTGAAGCTGCAAAAAAATGGCAAATCAGCTCCATAAGAACTTACCTTCTAAAGGTTGGCGCTACAATAAAGATTACCAAAAAAAGAATCTTTTATCAGCTATCCAAAGCCTTTGTTTACAAGGATTTATTTCGAGAGATTATCACCCAGTAACGGTTGCCTGTGTAAAATATTGGCAACCTTGGGATAAGTATGTTCAATCATTAAAATCGAGTGGTTTTTAGCTGAAAATATTCAAATACCCTCTCGATTAACTGAAAATTAATCTAAAATAGCTAGCATTTTTTACCATCTTCAGTATTTGAAAATTTGAGAACAAGAATTTCTTGATTTATTCATACAGTGAATAATGCGGGTTAACAAATAATTGGATTGGAATCCTACTTTAACGGAAATAAAAAAGCAACATTAACTCTTAATGTTGCTTTTTTGTTTGATTTCGTTATTTAAAATTATACTAAGCACTCATTGTCTCCAATTGTCTATCAATTTTTTTAAATAAACCTTGTAGCACTTTTCCTGGTCCAACCTCTGTTATAGAACTAGATCCATCTGCTAGCATGTTTTGCATAATTTGAGTCCATTTTACAGGAGCTGTTAATTGAGCAATTAAATTTGCTTTAATTTCGTTAGGATTAGTTATAGGTGTTGCAGGTACATTTTGGTATATGGGACAAGAAGGTGTGTTGAAAATGGTATTGTTAATTGCAGTTTCTAATTCCTCTCTTGCAGGTTCCATTAATGGAGAATGAAATGCTCCACCAACAGGTAAAACTAATGCTCTTCTTGCTCCTGCTTCTGTTAGTTTTGCGCAAGCTTCATTTATAGCATCAACAGTTCCTGAAATTACGAGTTGTCCAGGGCAATTATAGTTGGCAGGAACAACAACACCATCTATTTCTTTACAAATATTTTCAACAACGCTATCCTCTAAACTTAAAATTGCAGCCATAGTGGAAGGGACAGTTTCACAAGCTTTTTGCATTGCTATTGCTCTTGCAGAAACTAACCTAAGAGCATCCTCAAAGTTTAATGTTCCGTTGGCAACTAATGCAGAAAATTCACCCAATGAATGACCTGCAACCATATCGGGTTTAAAGCTATCGCCTAAGGTTTTTGCTAAAATTACCGAATGTAAAAAGATAGCAGGTTGTGTAACGTTGGTTTGTTTTAAATCTTCTGCTTCGCCATCAAACATAATATCTGTAATTCTAAAACCTAAAATTTCATTGGCTTTTTCAAACATTTCTTTGGCTATTTTAGACCCTTCGTAAAGGTCTTTACCCATTCCTACAAATTGAGATCCTTGTCCTGGAAAAACGTATGCTTTCATATTTAATTCAATTTTAAATTTAAAAAATGTAAAGATAATAAAAGCTATTTAACATTTTTGTTGCTGTAGTAATAAACAACAGGGCAAACTCATACTTTGAAAAACAAAGTGAATAGTGTCAAAAAAAGCACTCTAAATGAGGAGAAATTTAAAAATTGATAGCATATTTTGTTTTTGATATCTCAAAAATTAATCAAAAGTTGAAAAATTGCATGGTTTTCTATTCAAAAATTGTCAAAAATAAAAGTATGAGTTTGCCCTGTAATAAACAATAGGAACAATAAAAATATTAAGAAGAGTTGAACTTAATAATCCTCCTAAAATTACTTTTGCCATTGGACTTTGAATTTCGTTACCTGGTAAATTACCACTTAAAGCTAAGGGAATTAATGCTAATGCTGTTGTTAATGCAGTCATTAAAATAGGGTTAAGTCTGTCTAAAGAACCTCTAATAATGGTTTCGTAAAGTGGCACACCTTGTTTTTGTAACGCTTGATAACGTGAAACTAATAGGATTCCATTCCTGGTAGCAATTCCGAAGAGGGTAATAAATCCAATTATTGCGGGGATACTTATAATCCCTGAAGTAAACCATATACTTAGCACGCCACCAATTAAAGCCAATGGTAAATTGAGCAGAATTATTCCTGCAATTTTTATGTTTTTAAATTCTTGATACAACAACAAAAAGATAATTAATAAGGACATCAAAGAGGTTAAAAATAAAATTTTAGAAGCTTTCTCTTCGCTTTCAAATTGCCCGCCATATTCAATTCGATAATTTTCGGGTAGTGTTATATTTTCGTTTACTTGTGTTTTAATTTCGTTTACTACACTTCTTAAATCGCGTTCGGAAACATTGGCAGATATAACAATTTTACGTTTTACATTTTCACGGTTTATGGTGTTTGGTCCGCTTGTAGAAACAATATCAGAAACATAATGTAATGGAATTTTTCCGTTTCGAGAATCAATTAATACATTTTCTAAACTTTCTATTTTGCCTCTATTTTCATCATCAAAGCGCAAAACTAAATCGAAATTTTTATCACTCTCAAAAACTTGAGATACTTTTTCTCCAGCAAAAGCAATATCAATAAATTCAGTAAATTCACCAATGGTAATGCCGTATTTAGCAAGCATATCACGTTTTGCTTTTAGTTGTATTTGAGGAATTTCAACTTGTTGTTCTAGATTAACATCAACCAACCCTTCAATGCCTTCAATATTGCTTTTAATTTGATTTCCTAACTGAAACATTTTACTTAAATCGCTTCCAAAAAGCTTAATGGCGATATTGGCTCTTGTACCAGAAAGCATGTGGTCAATTCTGTGTCCGATAGGTTGGCCAATAGTAATGTTAGCTTCGGTGATAGCACTCAGTTTTTCACGAACTGCAACCATAAATTCTTTTCTGCTTCTATCCGTTAACGTAAAAGGGATATCAATTTCTGAAGCATTAACACCTTGTGCGTGTTCGTCTAATTCTGCTCGTCCAGTTCGCCTAGAAGTGATAGTAATTTCAGGAATACTTAAAAGTGTTTCTTCCACTCTGTTTCCAATTTTATTAGATTCTTCTAACGAAATTCCAGGGACACTAACTACTGAAATAGTTAAACTTCCTTCATTAAATTCAGGTAAGAAACTTCTTCCTAATCCAAGCATTAAAAATCCAACTAAAATTAATAATACAATAGAAAACCCTAGCATTATTTTTTTCATTTTCATTACACGTTGTAGTGCTACTTTATAATTTTTGCTTAAAAAATTCTCTAACCAACTTCCGTTTGATTGCTTTAATAGTTTTATTTCGTTAGCAAGCATATAACTACATAAAACAGGGGTAAGGGTAACAGCAACAATTAAGGAAGCAAATAAAGAAACGATAAAAGAAATTCCTAACGGACGCAACATTCTTCCTTCTAAACCACTCAAGAAAAATAAGGGGATAAAAGCCACAATAATAATTAAGGTTGCATTAAATATAGAAGATCTAATCTCTTTAGATGCAATGTAAACAACAGAAATGACACTTTTTTTATCCTCAATATTTCTTTGTGCATTTTGTTTTAGTCGTTTAAAAACATTTTCTACATCAATTACGGCATCATCAACCAACGAACCTATTGCAATAGCCATTCCTCCTAAAGACATTGTATTAATAGTTAACCCTAAATATTTTAAGGTAATGATAGAAACGATTAAGGAAATAGGGATTGCTATGAGAGAAATAATTGTTGTTCTGAAATTCATCAGAAACAAAAACATAATGATTACCACAAAAATAGAACCTTCAATTAGTGCTTTTTGGATGTTACTTACCGAAGCTTCTATAAAAGTTGATTGCCTAAAAATGTTGCTGTTAATTTTTATGTCTGCTGATAATGTTTTGGATATTTCTAAAAGAGCTTTATCCATTTTTTTAGTTAATTCAATCGTATTAGTGTTGGGTTGTTTCGCAATAGTCATTAAAATTGCTGGTTTAGCATTAATCGAACCATCACCAATTTTTGGGATTGCTCCACCTACTTTTATTATTGCAACATCACTTATTTTTATAGGAATATCATTGATAACTTTAATTACAGTGTTTCCAATATCTTCTGTATTGTTTGTTCTACCAATACCTCTTATAATATATTCGCTGCCATATTGATTTAAAAATCCGCCTGAAGAATTAAGGTTCGACTCTTCGCTTGCTTTTAATAGCTCGTTTAAGGAAACGTTGTAATGTTTCATTTTTTGAGGAGAAGCCAATATTTGGTATTGTTTGTATTCGCCTCCTAAAACAACAACTTGAGAAACACCTCCAGTAGCCAACAATCTTGGTCTGATGTTCCAATCTGCAATTGTTCTTAAATCCATAGGGGAGATGC
Organism: Escarpia spicata; assembly: GCA_963995525.1. Classification (NCBI taxonomy): domain Eukaryota; kingdom Metazoa; phylum Annelida; class Polychaeta; order Sabellida; family Siboglinidae; genus Escarpia; species Escarpia spicata. The sequence goes on from CAXEFP010000087.1 coordinate 50,842, forward strand.
TATCAGAAGAAAGACTGACAAGCATTATCTCTCCCATAATAGAGGATTGTGGTGCAAGAGTAGGATTTCCAACCCCTAATGGGAGTTTTTCAGTTATCGTTAATAGTTTTTCACTAACAATTTGTCTGGCTTTGTAGATATCGGTTCCCCATTCAAACTCTACCCAAACAATTGATATTCCTGCAGCAGATGAAGAACGTACTCGTCTTACATTGGTCGCTCCATTTACCGTTGTTTCAATCTGAAAGGTTACCATTTTCTCTACTTCTTCAGGAGCCATTCCATGAGCTTCTGTAAGAACTACAACTGTTGGTGCAGTTAAATCAGGAAATACATCCACATCCATTTTAGAAGTAGTGTAAACTCCTGCTATTAAAAGTAGAACAGATCCTGCAATAATCATCAAACGATTATCCAAGGCATATTTTATAATGTTGTTTAACATATATGAAATTTTAAATGTTAAGTTTTTAATTTTGAATTAATTGGTTTGAGATGTTTTTACAATAGCTGTAAGAAGATTAATGATTTGTTCAACATCATTTAATTGGCTTTTCACATCAATATTTACTAGATTACTTTTTTCAATTAACCTTAACCAATACCTAGTTTCTCTTGCTTCTTTTGATGAAATATTCATTTTAGCAATAAAATCTTTTTTAGAAATGGCAGCTGTTGCTTCTTCAATGTTTGCTCCGATACTTGTTCCACTTCTTAGTAGTTGTTTCGATAAAATATATTCATTTTGACTTTTCATTTCTTTATATAGTTCGATAATACTCAAAGCAAAATCAAATGATTTATTTAATATGATATTTTCCTTTTTCATAATCTATCCATTTAAAATTAATAACCTGTCATTCATAATTTAAAACTTAATATTCAACATCTCGTTAATGTTCATGCCCATGTTCAGGCATTTTACCCGACATAGTCGCTAGCTTTATTTGATAAGCCCCTTTTGTAACGACTCTCTCATTTTCTTCGACCCCAGATAATACTTGAACATATTTACCGTCATTAGCACCTAGCTTTAAGTTTCTTTTCTGAAAACCTTCACCAGAAGTTTGTACATAAGCATAATAATGCCCTTGTTCTTCTAGCAAGGCAGACAACGGAATAATTAAGGCATCTTTAGTTTCCATTGTTCTTAAAAAAATCTCGATAAAAGAACCAGGAATAATATCTCCTTTATTGTCAATTTCGAATGTTACAGGAATATAAAAAGCATGCTCGTCTGTGCTTTTTCCGTAAGAAAGGAACTGTCCGTTAAGGCTGTCAGTATTATAAACTTTATTGTCATAAGCTGTTATAAAGTTAGCAGAAGAAATACTGCTTAGTTTCGTATAATGTTTTTGAGGAACTTCTGCTTTAAGCATTAGTCTGCGGTTTTGCGAAACGCTTGCAATAGGCTCTCCAATTGCTACATATTGTCCTTCATTAACCAGTAATTTTTTAATATATCCTTTTATTGGAGAAACTATTTTTTTACCCTTGATAGAATAATTTTTAGCAACGGTGTTAAATGCTATTTCAGCATTTTTATAGCTTAATTCTGTTTCTTGAAATTCTTGTTCAGAAATGACTCCAGCTTTAAATAACTTTTTAGAACGATTAAAATCTACTTTGCTTTTTTCATATTTTGCTTTGGCATCTTTAAAATCGCGATCAATATTGTTTTCAGATAATCCACCGCCTGAAATCATAAATAAGGTTTCATTTACATTTACAGCAGACCCAACCAACTTTTTAGAATTATTAAAGGTAATAATTCCAGCACTTTTAGCAGTTATAATTACTTCATCCCCTTGTGCAGGAAGTATGTGTCCCGTTGTTTTTATAATTTCAGAAAAAGGTTGTTTTACTACTTTGTAATTAGCAAAATCGACTTTCCAAGCCTGTTCTTTTAGGTAAACAATTTCATCTATCTGATTCCCTTTATTATCTGCTGTGGCAATTTTTGAGTTTGGATAAACAGTAATATTTTCTATTGTAATTGTATCCGAATACGTTTTAGTATTGATATAAAATATCAACTTGTATTTTCCAGTATTAATAGGTTTAAGTTTTAAACTGAATATTCCTAACGGTTTAGGGCTGCTAGCTTTAAAAGATGGCTGATCTTTTTTGCCAATTAATTTGATGGTAACAGAACCTTCTTCTACAGCAGTAAAATCGTTTTCTAACTTGGTAAAATGAGCAGAAAACTTTGTTGTTTCTCCAACCACTAATGGGTTAAATTCTACAAATAATTCTGTTTTATCAGAATATATAGTATAACTCAAAGGATCAACGTGAATGTGGTTTTTGGTTTTGTTATTACCAATTTTTTCGTCTTTACAACTTATGAATAATAAGCCTATACAAGCGAATAAAATAAATACTTTACGCATTATAAATGTTTTTAAATGATATTGTTTGATGTATCGAGAATGCAATGATGAAAAATGTGTTCTCGATACGTTTTAGTGAAAAACTAAAACACTCGAATTGACATTTTTTAAGAATTTTTCGGTGGACCTCTGGGGGAGGTAACTTCTATTGATTGAGAATGATAATCAATATTGGAATAAAGCTGATAACCTGTAGCTAGTCTATCTTCATTTTCTAGGATAACGGAAAACAGAATGGTAACCAACTTGTTTGCTTGAGTTTTATTTCCTGTAATCTTATTTGTTTTAGCAGGGCTATAATACTCAATTTCACAAGCATCATCTTGATGGTTTTCGTGTAAAAAGCATACAATTAAATCATATAAACTTTCATCAAAATGATCTCCATGAGAAATGTGCTCATGCTCAGGTTTTAAAGTGTTGTGATGATGATGTGAATGATTGCTTTTTTCGTGAGAATGTTCGTGAACTTCTGTTTCAGCATCATGGTGATGTGGAATAATATTGTGTGAAAAACCTAAAGAATAGGTTAGCAACAATAGAATTGATATGACTGCTTTTTTGTTCATCAGAACGTCAAATATAGTGAAATTTTGGTTGCTCATTGAGCATGTTTTGAGAAACGAGCAAAAGCTACGAAATGAAGCAAACCGAATTCAGAAAATATGACCCTTCGGTTCCGCTCAGGGAACATAATTACCTATAAAAATTATGTCTAAAAATTCTTAAAAAATCCTCAGGAACTTTAGTCTCAAACTCCATTTTTTCGTTAGTAGCAGGATGTGTAAAGTAAATTCTTCTTAAATGTACGGCAGTTCTGTTAATAGGGTTTTGTTTAGCTTCGTATTTTTTATCTCCCAAAATAGGATGACCAATACTTTTTAAATGAACGCGTAGTTGGTTTTTTCGTTCTGTTTCTTGCGTAGCTTCAAGGAGTGTAAAAAACTCATTTTTTTTAATTACGCTGTAATTTGTAATGGCTTTTTTACCCACTTTAGGGTTGTTACCAGAATAGACAATTAATGCTTTACTTTCGTTAAGGTAAGAAGTGATTGTAAGAACATCTTCTTCAATAGTTCCTTCGGTAACCGCTAAATACAAGTTTTTTGAAAGGTATGTTCCCAGCTCTCTTTCAAATCAACTTGAGCTTGTTTATTTTTTGCAAAAACCATTAACCCAGAAGCTTCTCTATCTAAACGATGCACTACAAATAATCGCGCAACAGGATTAACTTGTTGTATATGGCTGGTAACAATCCGGTAAGCTGTTTGTCTTTTCTCTTTGGCTGAACCAATTGAAAGTAGTCCACTCTTCTTATCGATAACAATAATATCATCATCTTCAAAAATGACTTTTACACCTTCATATTTTTCTTTTTTGAAAGCACCATCCCAGCTTACAGTAACTTCATCGCCTTTTTTTAATTCGTGGTTGTACTGTGTAATAATTTCCTTACCCACTTTAAATTGCTTGTGAGAAAGCATTGCTTTTATTTTGTTTCGGCTTTTGTCTTTAACAACCTCCAATAAAAACTTTAGCATCTCAGTATCTTCAGTAACAGGGAAAGTGCTGGTTCTAATTTTTTTGAAGTTTCTTTTAGGGTTAAATTTTTTAGCCATGGTAACAATTAATTATGCTGCGAAATTAGTCAATTTGGATTAGAAGTTGGGAGAGAGGAGTTGGAAGCCTAGGGCAAACGCACTAAGAATATAAAAAAATATGACTATCTGATTGTTTGCATAACACAAAAACATTTCGTATTTTTCTGATTATAAATAAATTAGATATGAAGATTCAAGATTTTTTTCAAAAAATATCCAGATGAGGCAAGTTGTAAAGCCCATTTTAAATCAGAAAGAGATAAACAAGGCGTTGTTTGTAAGCGTTGTCAAGGTAAAGAGCATTATTGGTTATCCACAAGAGATCAATACCAATGTAAATCCTGTAAGTTCAGAACTACCTTACGTAGCGGAACATTGTTACATAAGTCTCAGCTACCTTACTACTATTGGTATTTTGGAATGATGATGCTTACCAGCACCAAGAAGAGTTTTTCTGCATTAGAAATACAAAGGCAGCTAGGGCATCTTTATTATGAGCCCATTTGGTATATGCTTCATAAAATACGTCATTCTATGGGAAAACGAGATGACAACTATCTTCTTGGTAATGAAGTAGAAACTGGATGAGGGTTTCTTTGAAATAGTCCCCAACAAAGAAAGGCGAGATGAAATCGTAATAGAATTAGAAAACAATGATGGGAAATATAAAAGAGGGAAAGGAAGTCAAAAACAAGCAACAGTGTTGGTTATGGCAGAATCAATAACGGTAGAACCTACCAAAAAGTACAGACATAAACCCAATAAAAAAGTGCGCTACATTAAAATGAAATTACTAAATGACCTTAGCAAAGAAACTACCAACCTACAAGTAAAACAGGCAATTGACACGAAAGCATTTGCGACAACAGATGGGGCAAATAATTACAACGATTTAGCAAAGAACCTCACAGACCATAAAGCGGTGGTTATACAGGACAAGAAAGAAATCAGTAAAATTCTGCCTTGGGTTCATATAGCCATAAGCAATGCCAAAAGATTACTGTTAGATGTACATCATTCCATTGGCGAGGAATATCTACAAAGTTATCTCGATGAGTTCTGCTATAAGTTTAATAGAAAGTACTTCAATTCTATATTCGACAGAGTGGTAACTAATTCTGTATCTTATAAATGGGAAGCAAATGTGTAATTAATCCGATAGTCATATAAAAAAACATCGAAAAGCTTGTGTTTTAAAGGTTTTTATTCCTTCTGTCATACCGAGCGAAGCCGAGGTATCTTTTGGGATTTGAGCTAAAAAGTAACAAGATACCTCGGCTTCGCTCGGTATGACAAACTTCTACGAAATAAGATAGTTCTTATTATTTATGGTGTGTTTGCCCTGAGTTGGAAGTCGGAAGGTTTTTTATTTCTATCCTTAGCTTACTTCTTTTTAGCAGAGTTTTGTCAAGTTTTATTGTTTGCTCGTGTTAAATCTGACATTTTTTTTTGCGTTAAGGATAGTAACGGCATCCTTTTTTATTCTACTTAAAGCCCTCCAAGGTTTATAATTGTCAATCAATATAAACCTTGGAGGATTTTAAAAAGAAAAAAGATATAGCCCTTCGTGGCTTTTACTTTCGTAAAATGTGCTCAGGATAAATTCCTAGCCTGTTAAAAACGCCCCAATAAAAAATCTTTTTAGAGACTTCATTTTGTTTTATACTGAAACTCACTAGCATCCGAAAGTTGTGTTTTTAAAAAGCTCTCAGAATCTCTTAATTTTTGTTTCGACAAAAAAACTTTTCAAATATGGGACTCTTCAAGCGGAACAAAAATAACAATAAGCCAGTAATTCGACAAATTATAGATTTAGTACCTCGGTGGCTGTTGGAAAGCTGCACCAATACCTACAAACAGATAAAGGTTGTAGTAAATATAAGACCTACGACCAATTCGTTGCCTTAACTTTCGGACAGCTTAATAAGTGCCAGAGTTTAAACGATATATCAGCAGGGATAGGTGTTAGTGAGATATTCATAAAAGATGTTGGCTTAAGTCAAAGTCCTGCAAGATCTACGATGAGTGATGGTAATAAGAATCGAAACTGGCGTGTGTTTGAGAGTTTATATTACCGTTTGTTAAGCCATTATAAATCGGTATTAAAACACCACAACAATACACACATCATCAAAGAGATTAAGGACAAAGTGGTTAAACTAATAGATAGTTCAACTATATCCTTATGTTTAGCTATGTTTGATTGGGCAGAGTTTCGGACAGCTAAAGGCGGTATCAAATTACACACCAGTTTCGATGCTCAATTAATGATACCTGATGTAGTAAATATCACTCAGGCAAAGCTGCATGACAGGCATGGACTAGAACAATTGATTTATCCTGAAGGCACTATTATTGTTGAAGATAGGGCTTATTTTGATTTTGAATTAATGCTCAATAGAATAAAAGCAAAAAATGTATTTGTAACCAGAATCAAGACCAACACCTTATATGAAACGATTGAAGAATTACCATTAGCTGAGAATGTAGACCAACACATTTTAAAAGATGAGATTATCCAACTTACTTCTGATAGGGCGATAAAGACAGGTATTTCAGCACATAAATTAAGGTTGGTGCATGTTTACAAAGAAGATGATAATAAAGTGATAGCCATTATTACCAATCAACTCGATTGGGAGTACAACACTATAGCTCAACTATACAAGAAACGTTGGGATATAGAGCTTTTTTTCAAGGCCTTAAAACAAAACTTAGTAACTGTTAATAAATAACTCATTCATTTGGTTTAATAGTGTAATTCCAATTTTCACCATGAAATTCGTGTCTATACAGATTGACATTATCCATTTCTTGTTTTGATACTTTAATTCCTGTTTGATATATACTAGGATCAATGGCTGCATTTACTTGAAGCCCTGTAGCCGTTTTAGTTGATGCTATTAGGTTTACTATAATTTGATAAGTTTCAAGAGGTCTTCCTCTCCAATTTTTAGATATTTGAGCAAATAGTCGATGTTCAATCTTGTTCCATTTACTGGTTTCCAGGCGGGAAGTGAC
>CAXEFP010000089.1:5000-12500 GCA_963995525.1 Escarpia spicata
ATGTATGATTTGCTTACAGCATCACGACCGTTCGTGCTATCGAGACGCGGTCTTCAGCGTCGTGTTCGCTCTGCCGAGAGGAAGCGTACTCTTCAAACCGCATCCCGATATTCGCAGCGAAACCGATTGCGTGAGAGATTTTGTAAGAAATGCTTGAAATTCTTCTGAGTTAAGTCAGTTCGTCTACGGGGGATCGGCCTCGATGATTTGCTTACAGCATCACGACCCTTCGAGCTATCGAGACGCGGTCTTCTGCGTCTTGTTCGCGCCGGCGAGAGGAAGCGTACGCTTCAAACCGCATGCCGATATTCGCAGTATCTCCGAATCTGAAATTTTGCAAAATTTACTCCCGCCGCTTACCCGCGCTTATTCGTAATTTTCCTATAGAATCACGACCGTTCGTGCTATCGAGACGCGGTCTTCTGCGTCTTGTTCGCGCCGCCGAGAGGAAGCATACTCTTCAAACCGCATGCCGATATTCGCAGCGAAACCGATTGCGTGAGAGATTTGGTATCTCCGAATCTGTAATTTGCAGGTAAAATCAGGGAGTAACTATGACTCTCTACAGGTCGCCAAATGCCTCGTCGTCTAATTAGTGAAGCTCATGAATGTATGATTTGCTTACAGCATCACGACCGTTCGTGCTATCGAGACGCGGTCTTCAGCGTCGTGTTCGCTCTGCCGAGAGGAAGCGTACTCTTCAAACCGCATCCCGATATTCGCAGCGAAACCGATTGCGTGAGAGATTTTGTAAGAAATGCTTGAAATTCTTCTGAGTTAAGTCAGTTCGTCTACGGGGGATCGGCCTCGATGATTTGCTTACAGCATCACGACCCTTCGAGCTATCGAGACGCGGTCTTCTGCGTCTTGTTCGCGCCGGCGAGAGGAAGCGTACGCTTCAAACCGCACGCCGATATTCGCAGTATCTCCGAATCTGAAATTTTGCAAAATTTACTCCCGCCGCTTACCCGCGCTTATTCGTAATTTTCCTATAGAATCACGACCGTTCGTGCTATCGAGACGCGGTCTTCTGCGTCTTGTTCGCGCCGCCGAGAGGAAGCATACTCTTCAAACCGCATGCCGATATTCGCAGCGAAACCGATTGCGTGAGAGATTTGGTATCTCCGAATCTGTAATTTGCAGGTAAAATCAGGGAGTAACTATGACTCTCGACAGGTCGCCAAATGCCTCGTCGTCTAATTAGTGAAGCGCATGAATGTATGATTTGCTTACAGCATCACGACCGTTCGTGCTATCGAGACGCGGTCTTCAGCGTCGTGTTCGCTCTGCCGAGAGGAAGCGTACTCTTCAAACCGCATCCCGATATTCGCAGCGAAACCGATTGCGTGAGAGATTTTGTAAGAAATGCTTGAAATTCTTCTGAGTTAAGTCAGTTCGTCTACGGGGGATCGGCCTCGATGATTTGCTTACAGCATCACGACCCTTCGAGCTATCGAGACGCGGTCTTCTGCGTCTTGTTCGCGCCGGCGAGAGGAAGCGTACGCTTCAAACCGCATGCCGATATTCGCAGTATCTCCGAATCTGAAATTTTGCAAAATTTACTCCCGCCGCTTACCCGCGCTTATTCGTAATTTTCCTATAGAATCACGACCGTTCGTGCTATCGAGACGCGGTCTTCTGCGTCTTGTTCGCGCCGCCGAGAGGAAGCATACTCTTCAAACCGCATGCCGATATTCGCAGCGAAACCGATTGCGTGAGAGATTTTGTAAGAAATGCTTGAAATTCTTCTGAGTTAAGTCAGTTCGTCTACGGGGGATCGGCCTCGATGATTTGCTTACAGCATCACGACCCTTCGAGCTATTGAGACGCGGTCTTCTGCGTCTTGTTCGCGCCGGCGAGAGGAAGCGTACGCTTCAAACCGCATGCCGATATTCGCAGTATCTCCGAATCTGAAATTTTGCAAAATTTACTCCCGCCGCTTACCCGCGCTTATTCGTAATTTTCCTATAGAATCACGACCGTTCGTGCTATCGAGACGCGGTCTTCTGCGTCTTGTTCGCGCCGCCGAGAGGAAGCATACTCTTCAAACCGCATGCCGATATTCGCAGCGAAACCGATTGCGTGAGAGATTTGGTATCTCCGAATCTGTAATTTGCAGGTAAAATCAGGGAGTAACTATGACTCTCTACAGGTCGCCAAATGCCTCGTCGTCTAATTAGTGAAGCTCATGAATGTATGATTTGCTTACAGCATCACGACCGTTCGTGCTATCGAGACGCGGTCTTCAGCGTCGTGTTCGCTCTGCCGAGAGGAAGCGTACTCTTCAAACCGCATCCCGATATTCGCAGCGAAACCGATTGCGTGAGAGATTTTGTAAGAAATGCTTGAAATTCTTCTGAGTTAAGTCAGTTCGTCTACGGGGGATCGGCCTCGATGATTTGCTTACAGCATCACGACCCTTCGAGCTATCGAGACGCGGTCTTCTGCGTCTTGTTCGCGCCGGCGAGAGGAAGCGTACGCTTCAAACCGCATGCCGATATTCGCAGTATCTCCGAATCTGAAATTTTGCAAAATTTACTCCCGCCGCTTACCCGCGCTTATTCGTAATTTTCCTATAGAATCACGACCGTTCGTGCTATCGAGACGCGGTCTTCTGCGTCTTGTTCGCGCCGCCGAGAGGAAGCATACTCTTCAAACCGCATGCCGATATTCGCAGCGAAACCGATTGCGTGAGAGATTTGGTATCTCCGAATCTGTAATTTGCAGGTAAAATCAGGGAGTAACTATGACTCTCTACAGGTCGCCAAATGCCTCGTCGTCTAATTAGTGAAGCTCATGAATGTATGATTTGCTTACAGCATCACGACCGTTCGTGCTATCGAGACGCGGTCTTCAGCGTCGTGTTCGCTCTGCCGAGAGGAAGCGTACTCTTCAAACCGCATCCCGATATTCGCAGCGAAACCGATTGCGTGAGAGATTTTGTAAGAAATGCTTGAAATTCTTCTGAGTTAAGTCAGTTCGTCTACGGGGGATCGGCCTCGATGATTTGCTTACAGCATCACGACCCTTCGAGCTATCGAGACGCGGTCTTCTGCGTCTTGTTCGCGCCGGCGAGAGGAAGCGTACGCTTCAAACCGCACGCCGATATTCGCAGTATCTCCGAATCTGAAATTTTGCAAAATTTACTCCCGCCGCTTACCCGCGCTTATTCGTAATTTTCCTATAGAATCACGACCGTTCGTGCTATCGAGACGCGGTCTTCTGCGTCTTGTTCGCGCCGCCGAGAGGAAGCATACTCTTCAAACCGCATGCCGATATTCGCAGCGAAACCGATTGCGTGAGAGATTTGGTATCTCCGAATCTGTAATTTGCAGGTAAAATCAGGGAGTAACTATGACTCTCGACAGGTCGCCAAATGCCTCGTCGTCTAATTAGTGAAGCGCATGAATGTATGATTTGCTTACAGCATCACGACCGTTCGTGCTATCGAGACGCGGTCTTCAGCGTCGTGTTCGCTCTGCCGAGAGGAAGCGTACTCTTCAAACCGCATCCCGATATTCGCAGCGAAACCGATTGCGTGAGAGATTTTGTAAGAAATGCTTGAAATTCTTCTGAGTTAAGTCAGTTCGTCTACGGGGGATCGGCCTCGATGATTTGCTTACAGCATCACGACCCTTCGAGCTATCGAGACGCGGTCTTCTGCGTCTTGTTCGCGCCGGCGAGAGGAAGCGTACGCTTCAAACCGCATGCCGATATTCGCAGTATCTCCGAATCTGAAATTTTGCAAAATTTACTCCCGCCGCTTACCCGCGCTTATTCGTAATTTTCCTATAGAATCACGACCGTTCGTGCTATCGAGACGCGGTCTTCTGCGTCTTGTTCGCGCCGCCGAGAGGAAGCATACTCTTCAAACCGCATGCCGATATTCGCAGCGAAACCGATTGCGTGAGAGATTTGGTATCTCCGAATCTGTAATTTGCAGGTAAAATCAGGGAGTAACTATGACTCTCTACAGGTCGCCAAATGCCTCGTCGTCTAATTAGTGAAGCTCATGAATGTATGATTTGCTTACAGCATCACGACCGTTCGTGCTATCGAGACGCGGTCTTCAGCGTCGTGTTCGCTCTGCCGAGAGGAAGCGTACTCTTCAAACCGCATCCCGATATTCGCAGCGAAACCGATTGCGTGAGAGATTTTGTAAGAAATGCTTGAAATTCTTCTGAGTTAAGTCAGTTCGTCTACGGGGGATCGGCCTCGATGATTTGCTTACAGCATCACGACCCTTCGAGCTATCGAGACGCGGTCTTCTGCGTCTTGTTCGCGCCGGCGAGAGGAAGCGTACGCTTCAAACCGCATGCCGATATTCGCAGTATCTCCGAATCTGAAATTTTGCAAAATTTACTCCCGCCGCTTACCCGCGCTTATTCGTAATTTTCCTATAGAATCACGACCGTTCGTGCTATCGAGACGCGGTCTTCTGCGTCTTGTTCGCGCCGCCGAGAGGAAGCATACTCTTCAAACCGCATGCCGATATTCGCAGCGAAACCGATTGCGTGAGAGATTTGGTATCTCCGAATCTGTAATTTGCAGGTAAAATCAGGGAGTAACTATGACTCTCGACAGGTCGCCAAATGCCTCGTCGTCTAATTAGTGAAGCGCATGAATGTATGATTTGCTTACAGCATCACGACCGTTCGTGCTATCGAGACGCGGTCTTCAGCGTCGTGTTCGCTCTGCCGAGAGGAAGCGTACTCTTCAAACCGCATCCCGATATTCGCAGCGAAACCGATTGCGTGAGAGATTTTGTAAGAAATGCTTGAAATTCTTCTGAGTTAAGTCAGTTCGTCTACGGGGGATCGGCCTCGATGATTTGCTTACAGCATCACGACCCTTCGAGCTATCGAGACGCGGTCTTCTGCGTCTTGTTCGCGCCGGCGAGAGGAAGCGTACGCTTCAAACCGCATGCCGATATTCGCAGTATCTCCGTATCTGAAATTTTGCAAAATGCTGCACAATTTGCGGAAAGGTATCCGTCAGTCAACGAAAACTACACGGTAGATAACACCCTTTCAAGTTGGACTTAACCCTAGGTTTTCATTTTTTGATACAATTGTCTGAACAAAATAAAACCTATGCCATTCTGAAGGATATACATAATGTACAAACAATTATACTTACTTTATTATGACAGTGCATTAGAACGTTTCTTAGAACGTTTTTAACTTTTGAAATAAGCTGACTGTGTGAACGATTTAAGAGGTAGTCGACCTTATACTGATCTCTATAGACTTTGTGGGAGAAATGGTATAATTTCACAAACATATGTTTATTTTTAAGTAAGCAACATGTTTCGCCACTAAATAATATAAATACATGTATGAGATGTATATAACACCGATTCTATGAGAGATTTTGTAAGAAATGCTTGAAATTCGACTAAGTAAATTGAGTTAATCTACGGGGGATCGCCATGTGTAGTTTGCTTACAGCATCACGACCGTTCGAGCTATCGAGACGCGGTCTTCTGCGTCTTGTTCGCGCCGGCGAGAGGAAGCGTACGCTTCAAACCGCATGCCGATATTCGCAGTATCTCCGAATCTGAAATTTTGCAAAATTTACTCCCGCCGCTTACCCGCGCTTATTCGTAATTTTGCTATAGAATCACGACCGTTCGTGCTATCGAGACGCGGTCTTCAGCGTCGTGTTCGCTCTGCCGAGAGGAAGCGTACTCTTCAAACCGCATCCCGATATTCGCAGCGAAACCGATTGCGTGAGAGATTTTGTAAGAAATGCTTGAAATTCTTCTGAGTTAAGTCAGTTCGTCTACGGGGGATCGGCCTCGATGATTTGCTTACAGCATCACGACCCTTCGAGCTATCGAGACGCGGTCTTCTGCGTCTTGTTCGCGCCGGCGAGAGGAAGCGTACGCTTCAAACCGCATGCCGATATTCGCAGTATCTCCGAATCTGAAATTTTGCAAAATTTACTCCCGCCGCTTACCCGCGCTTATTCGTAATTTTCCTATAGAATCACGACCGTTCGTGCTATCGAGACGCGGTCTTCTGCGTCTTGTTCGCGCCGCCGAGAGGAAGCATACTCTTCAAACCGCATGCCGATATTCGCAGCGAAACCGATTGCGTGAGAGATTTGGTATCTCCGAATCTGTAATTTGCAGGTAAAATCAGGGAGTAACTATGACTCTCTACAGGTCGCCAAATGCCTCGTCGTCTAATTAGTGAAGCTCATGAATGTATGATTTGCTTACAGCATCACGACCGTTCGTGCTATCGAGACGCGGTCTTCAGCGTCGTGTTCGCTCTGCCGAGAGGAAGCGTACTCTTCAAACCGCATCCCGATATTCGCAGCGAAACCGATTGCGTGAGAGATTTTGTAAGAAATGCTTGAAATTCTTCTGAGTTAAGTCAGTTCGTCTACGGGGGATCGGCCTCGATGATTTGCTTACAGCATCACGACCCTTCGAGCTATCGAGACGCGGTCTTCTGCGTCTTGTTCGCGCCGGCGAGAGGAAGCGTACGCTTCAAACCGCACGCCGATATTCGCAGTATCTCCGAATCTGAAATTTTGCAAAATTTACTCCCGCCGCTTACCCGCGCTTATTCGTAATTTTCCTATAGAATCACGACCGTTCGTGCTATCGAGACGCGGTCTTCTGCGTCTTGTTCGCGCCGCCGAGAGGAAGCATACTCTTCAAACCGCATGCCGATATTCGCAGCGAAACCGATTGCGTGAGAGATTTGGTATCTCCGAATCTGTAATTTGCAGGTAAAATCAGGGAGTAACTATGACTCTCGACAGGTCGCCAAATGCCTCGTCGTCTAATTAGTGAAGCGCATGAATGTATGATTTGCTTACAGCATCACGACCGTTCGTGCTATCGAGACGCGGTCTTCAGCGTCGTGTTCGCTCTGCCGAGAGGAAGCGTACTCTTCAAACCGCATCCCGATATTCGCAGCGAAACCGATTGCGTGAGAGATTTTGTAAGAAATGCTTGAAATTCTTCTGAGTTAAGTCAGTTCGTCTACGGGGGATCGGCCTCGATGATTTGCTTACAGCATCACGACCCTTCGAGCTATCGAGACGCGGTCTTCTGCGTCTTGTTCGCGCCGGCGAGAGGAAGCGTACGCTTCAAACCGCATGCCGATATTCGCAGTATCTCCGAATCTGAAATTTTGCAAAATTTACTCCCGCCGCTTACCCGCGCTTATTCGTAATTTTCCTATAGAATCACGACCGTTCGTGCTATCGAGACGCGGTCTTCTGCGTCTTGTTCGCGCCGCCGAGAGGAAGCATACTCTTCAAACCGCATGCCGATATTCGCAGCGAAACCGATTGCGTGAGAGATTTGGTATCTCCGAATCTGTAATTTGCAGGTAAAATCAGGGAGTAACTATGACTCTCTACAGGTCGCCAAATGCCTCGTCGTCTAATTAGTGAAGCTCATGAATGTATGATTTGCTTACAGCATCACGACCGTTCGTGCTATCGAGACGCGGTCTTCAGCGTCGTGTTCGCTCTGCC
>CAXEFP010000089.1:22500-27500 GCA_963995525.1 Escarpia spicata
ACGCGGTCTTCTGCGTCTTGTTCGCGCCGGCGAGAGGAAGCGTACGCTTCAAACCGCATGCCGATATTCGCAGTATCTCCGAATCTGAAATTTTGCAAAATTTACTCCCGCCGCTTACCCGCGCTTATTCGTAATTTTCCTATAGAATCACGACCGTTCGTGCTATCGAGACGCGGTCTTCTGCGTCTTGTTCGCGCCGCCGAGAGGAAGCATACTCTTCAAACCGCATGCCGATATTCGCAGCGAAACCGATTGCGTGAGAGATTTGGTATCTCCGAATCTGTAATTTGCAGGTAAAATCAGGGAGTAACTATGACTCTCTACAGGTCGCCAAATGCCTCGTCGTCTAATTAGTGAAGCTCATGAATGTATGATTTGCTTACAGCATCACGACCGTTCGTGCTATCGAGACGCGGTCTTCAGCGTCGTGTTCGCTCTGCCGAGAGGAAGCGTACTCTTCAAACCGCATCCCGATATTCGCAGCGAAACCGATTGCGTGAGAGATTTTGTAAGAAATGCTTGAAATTCTTCTGAGTTAAGTCAGTTCGTCTACGGGGGATCGGCCTCGATGATTTGCTTACAGCATCACGACCCTTCGAGCTATCGAGACGCGGTCTTCTGCGTCTTGTTCGCGCCGGCGAGAGGAAGCGTACGCTTCAAACCGCATGCCGATATTCGCAGTATCTCCGAATCTGAAATTTTGCAAAATTTACTCCCGCCGCTTACCCGCGCTTATTCGTAATTTTCCTATAGAATCACGACCGTTCGTGCTATCGAGACGCGGTCTTCTGCGTCTTGTTCGCGCCGCCGAGAGGAAGCATACTCTTCAAACCGCATGCCGATATTCGCAGCGAAACCGATTGCGTGAGAGATTTGGTATCTCCGAATCTGTAATTTGCAGGTAAAATCAGGGAGTAACTATGACTCTCGACAGGTCGCCAAATGCCTCGTCGTCTAATTAGTGAAGCGCATGAATGTATGATTTGCTTACAGCATCACGACCGTTCGTGCTATCGAGACGCGGTCTTCAGCGTCGTGTTCGCTCTGCCGAGAGGAAGCGTACTCTTCAAACCGCATCCCGATATTCGCAGCGAAACCGATTGCGTGAGAGATTTTGTAAGAAATGCTTGAAATTCTTCTGAGTTAAGTCAGTTCGTCTACGGGGGATCGGCCTCGATGATTTGCTTACAGCATCACGACCCTTCGAGCTATCGAGACGCGGTCTTCTGCGTCTTGTTCGCGCCGGCGAGAGGAAGCGTACGCTTCAAACCGCATGCCGATATTCGCAGTATCTCCGTATCTGAAATTTTGCAAAATGCTGCACAATTTGCGGAAAGGTATCCGTCAGTCAACGAAAACTACACGGTAGATAACACCCTTTCAAGTTGGACTTAACCCTAGGTTTTCATTTTTTGATACAATTGTCTGAACAAAATAAAACCTATGCCATTCTGAAGGATATACATAATGTACAAACAATTATACTTACTTTATTATGACAGTGCATTAGAACGTTTCTTAGAACGTTTTTAACTTTTGAAATAAGCTGACTGTGTGAACGATTTAAGAGGTAGTCGACCTTATACTGATCTCTATAGACTTTGTGGGAGAAATGGTATAATTTCACAAACATATGTTTATTTTTAAGTAAGCAACATGTTTCGCCACTAAATAATATAAATACATGTATGAGATGTATATAACACCGATTCTATGAGAGATTTTGTAAGAAATGCTTGAAATTCGACTAAGTAAATTGAGTTAATCTACGGGGGATCGCCATGTGTAGTTTGCTTACAGCATCACGACCGTTCGAGCTATCGAGACGCGGTCTTCTGCGTCTTGTTCGCGCCGGCGAGAGGAAGCGTACGCTTCAAACCGCATGCCGATATTCGCAGTATCTCCGAATCTGAAATTTTGCAAAATTTACTCCCGCCGCTTACCCGCGCTTATTCGTAATTTTGCTATAGAATCACGACCGTTCGTGCTATCGAGACGCGGTCTTCAGCGTCGTGTTCGCTCTGCCGAGAGGAAGCGTACTCTTCAAACCGCATCCCGATATTCGCAGCGAAACCGATTGCGTGAGAGATTTTGTAAGAAATGCTTGAAATTCTTCTGAGTTAAGTCAGTTCGTCTACGGGGGATCGGCCTCGATGATTTGCTTACAGCATCACGACCCTTCGAGCTATCGAGACGCGGTCTTCTGCGTCTTGTTCGCGCCGGCGAGAGGAAGCGTACGCTTCAAACCGCATGCCGATATTCGCAGTATCTCCGAATCTGAAATTTTGCAAAATTTACTCCCGCCGCTTACCCGCGCTTATTCGTAATTTTCCTATAGAATCACGACCGTTCGTGCTATCGAGACGCGGTCTTCTGCGTCTTGTTCGCGCCGCCGAGAGGAAGCATACTCTTCAAACCGCATGCCGATATTCGCAGCGAAACCGATTGCGTGAGAGATTTGGTATCTCCGAATCTGTAATTTGCAGGTAAAATCAGGGAGTAACTATGACTCTCTACAGGTCGCCAAATGCCTCGTCGTCTAATTAGTGAAGCTCATGAATGTATGATTTGCTTACAGCATCACGACCGTTCGTGCTATCGAGACGCGGTCTTCAGCGTCGTGTTCGCTCTGCCGAGAGGAAGCGTACTCTTCAAACCGCATCCCGATATTCGCAGCGAAACCGATTGCGTGAGAGATTTTGTAAGAAATGCTTGAAATTCTTCTGAGTTAAGTCAGTTCGTCTACGGGGGATCGGCCTCGATGATTTGCTTACAGCATCACGACCCTTCGAGCTATCGAGACGCGGTCTTCTGCGTCTTGTTCGCGCCGGCGAGAGGAAGCGTACGCTTCAAACCGCACGCCGATATTCGCAGTATCTCCGAATCTGAAATTTTGCAAAATTTACTCCCGCCGCTTACCCGCGCTTATTCGTAATTTTCCTATAGAATCACGACCGTTCGTGCTATCGAGACGCGGTCTTCTGCGTCTTGTTCGCGCCGCCGAGAGGAAGCATACTCTTCAAACCGCATGCCGATATTCGCAGCGAAACCGATTGCGTGAGAGATTTGGTATCTCCGAATCTGTAATTTGCAGGTAAAATCAGGGAGTAACTATGACTCTCGACAGGTCGCCAAATGCCTCGTCGTCTAATTAGTGAAGCGCATGAATGTATGATTTGCTTACAGCATCACGACCGTTCGTGCTATCGAGACGCGGTCTTCAGCGTCGTGTTCGCTCTGCCGAGAGGAAGCGTACTCTTCAAACCGCATCCCGATATTCGCAGCGAAACCGATTGCGTGAGAGATTTTGTAAGAAATGCTTGAAATTCTTCTGAGTTAAGTCAGTTCGTCTACGGGGGATCGGCCTCGATGATTTGCTTACAGCATCACGACCCTTCGAGCTATCGAGACGCGGTCTTCTGCGTCTTGTTCGCGCCGGCGAGAGGAAGCGTACGCTTCAAACCGCATGCCGATATTCGCAGTATCTCCGAATCTGAAATTTTGCAAAATTTACTCCCGCCGCTTACCCGCGCTTATTCGTAATTTTCCTATAGAATCACGACCGTTCGTGCTATCGAGACGCGGTCTTCTGCGTCTTGTTCGCGCCGCCGAGAGGAAGCATACTCTTCAAACCGCATGCCGATATTCGCAGCGAAACCGATTGCGTGAGAGATTTGGTATCTCCGAATCTGTAATTTGCAGGTAAAATCAGGGAGTAACTATGACTCTCTACAGGTCGCCAAATGCCTCGTCGTCTAATTAGTGAAGCTCATGAATGTATGATTTGCTTACAGCATCACGACCGTTCGTGCTATCGAGACGCGGTCTTCAGCGTCGTGTTCGCTCTGCCGAGAGGAAGCGTACTCTTCAAACCGCATCCCGATATTCGCAGCGAAACCGATTGCGTGAGAGATTTTGTAAGAAATGCTTGAAATTCTTCTGAGTTAAGTCAGTTCGTCTACGGGGGATCGGCCTCGATGATTTGCTTACAGCATCACGACCCTTCGAGCTATCGAGACGCGGTCTTCTGCGTCTTGTTCGCGCCGGCGAGAGGAAGCGTACGCTTCAAACCGCATGCCGATATTCGCAGTATCTCCGAATCTGAAATTTTGCAAAATTTACTCCCGCCGCTTACCCGCGCTTATTCGTAATTTTCCTATAGAATCACGACCGTTCGTGCTATCGAGACGCGGTCTTCTGCGTCGGGTTCGCCCCGGAGAGGCGCGCCCGACCCCGTAGGCTCGTTCCGGTGTGTCGAAGCGAGATTTTTCGCGTATTTTGTAGCTGTTCCTCGAAAAGTCGTACCGAAAATCGGCTAAGTCCCGAATGTCGATTGTAGAGTAAACGTGCATTGATTGCAACGGGATTCGGTAATGCTCCGGTCGGTGCGAATGTGGATGCCCTCCAGTGTTCCCGTTTATGTTTTGGAGTCGTTTGGCGAGTGTTGTGCGAAAGAAATTTCGATCGGATGTAATTTTTGGTATGTTATCATATATGTTCTGCGCCCGTTCTATATATGTGGAGAGCGGTTGGTCGCCGGCCGTTGGCGCAGAATTGAAAAATTCTGTTCTCTCCTCGTTCTCGTTGGGACGGTTGCCGATGTTAGGCTGCGCGAACTCGTGTTCGGGGCACACAGTCGCGTCGGAATGGGTCTCTCTCCTTGCTAGGAGGAAGCCGGTGGAACGGTCTCGTGGAACAAGTCGGACATGCGAATCGTGATAGCGACCTGACGGTCTTGTCTAGTTCGACCTCCGGGCGGAGGACTCGAACGGCGCGTGGCAGAGCGGCGCCGTCTACCGACAGTCCGAGCGAGCTACCGCGGCACGTGAGCGGCACGCGAGCGAGGCGTCGGGGACGGTTGTCGGAAGTACGGACGGAGGACCGAGTCGATCGACGAATCGGTCGGAGAACGAATTTGCAATGCGAGCCGGGCCCGTGTGCCCGGCGGCGCGTGCGCCGGCGGCGGCGACGGCGCCAAATGGCAGTGGCGTGCGCCGGCC
>CAXEFP010000089.1:35000-38985 GCA_963995525.1 Escarpia spicata
TATTCGCAGCGAAACCGATTGCGTGAAAGATTTTGTAAGAAATGCTTGAAATTCTTCTGAGTTAAGTCAGTTCGTCTACGGGGGATCGGCCTCGATGATTTGCTTACAGCATCACGACCCTTCGAGCTATCGAGACGCGGTCTTCTACGTCTTGTTGGCGCCGGCGAGAGGAAGCGTACGCTTCAAACCGCATGCCGATATTCCGTAGACTAACATAATTCTCTTTATATTTTTTTCAAAAAATTCTGGCCAATCCTCCGTAGACTGACTTTTCTTTATATTTTTTTCAAAAAATTCGGGCCAATCCCCCATAGACGCGGTCTTCAGCGTCGTGTTCGCTCTGCCGAGAGCAAGCGTACGCTGCAGACGGCATCCCGATATTCGCAGCGAAACCGATTGCGTGAAAGATTTTGTAAGAAATGCTTGAAATTCTTCTGAGTTAAGTCAGTTCGTCTACGGGGGATCGGCCTCGATGATTTGCTTACAGCATCACGACCCTTCGAGCTATCGAGACGCGGTCTTCTACGTCTTGTTGGCGCCGGCGAGAGGAAGCGTACGCTTCAAACCGCATGCCGATATTCCGTAGACTAACATAATTCTCTTTATATTTTTTTCAAAAAATTCTGGCCAATCCTCCGTAGACTGACTTTTCTTTATATTTTTTTCAAAAAATTCGGGCCAATCCCCCATAGACGCGGTCTTCAGCGTCGTGTTCGCTCTGCCGAGAGGAAGCGTACTCTTCAAACCGCATCCCGATATTCGCAGCGAAACCGATTGCGTGAGAGATTTTGTAAGAAATGCTTGAAATTCTTCTGAGTTAAGTCAGTTCGTCTACGGGGGATCGGCCTCGATGATTTGCTTACAGCATCACGACCCTTCGAGCTATCGAGACGCGGTCTTCTGCGTCTTGTTCGCGCCGGCGAGAGGAAGCGTACGCTTCAAACCGCATGCCGATATTCGCAGTATCTCCGAATCTGAAATTTTGCAAAATTTACTCCCGCCGCTTACCCGCGCTTATTCGTAATTTTCCTATAGAATCACGACCGTTCGTGCTATCGAGACGCGGTCTTCTGCGTCTTGTTCGCGCCGCCGAGAGGAAGCATACTCTTCAAACCGCATGCCGATATTCGCAGCGAAACCGATTGCGTGAGAGATTTTGTAAGAAATGCTTGAAATTCTTCTGAGTTAAGTCAGTTCGTCTACGGGGGATCGGCCTCGATGATTTGCTTACAGCATCACGACCCTTCTCGAGCTATTGAGACGCGGTCTTCTGCGTCTTGTTCGCGCCGGCGAGAGGAAGCGTACGCTTCAAACCGCATGCCGATATTCGCAGTATCTCCGAATCTGAAATTTTGCAAAATTTACTCCCGCCGCTTACCCGCGCTTATTCGTAATTTTCCTATAGAATCACGACCGTTCGTGCTATCGAGACGCGGTCTTCTGCGTCTTGTTCGCGCCGCCGAGAGGAAGCATACTCTTCAAACCGCATGCCGATATTCGCAGCGAAACCGATTGCGTGAGAGATTTGGTATCTCCGAATCTGTAATTTGCAGGTAAAATCAGGGAGTAACTATGACTCTCTACAGGTCGCCAAATGCCTCGTCGTCTAATTAGTGAAGCTCATGAATGTATGATTTGCTTACAGCATCACGACCGTTCGTGCTATCGAGACGCGGTCTTCAGCGTCGTGTTCGCTCTGCCGAGAGGAAGCGTACTCTTCAAACCGCATCCCGATATTCGCAGCGAAACCGATTGCGTGAGAGATTTTGTAAGAAATGCTTGAAATTCTTCTGAGTTAAGTCAGTTCGTCTACGGGGGATCGGCCTCGATGATTTGCTTACAGCATCACGACCCTTCGAGCTATCGAGACGCGGTCTTCTGCGTCTTGTTCGCGCCGGCGAGAGGAAGCGTACGCTTCAAACCGCATGCCGATATTCGCAGTATCTCCGAATCTGAAATTTTGCAAAATTTACTCCCGCCGCTTACCCGCGCTTATTCGTAATTTTCCTATAGAATCACGACCGTTCGTGCTATCGAGACGCGGTCTTCTGCGTCTTGTTCGCGCCGCCGAGAGGAAGCATACTCTTCAAACCGCATGCCGATATTCGCAGCGAAACCGATTGCGTGAGAGATTTGGTATCTCCGAATCTGTAATTTGCAGGTAAAATCAGGGAGTAACTATGACTCTCTACAGGTCGCCAAATGCCTCGTCGTCTAATTAGTGAAGCTCATGAATGTATGATTTGCTTACAGCATCACGACCGTTCGTGCTATCGAGACGCGGTCTTCAGCGTCGTGTTCGCTCTGCCGAGAGGAAGCGTACTCTTCAAACCGCATCCCGATATTCGCAGCGAAACCGATTGCGTGAGAGATTTTGTAAGAAATGCTTGAAATTCTTCTGAGTTAAGTCAGTTCGTCTACGGGGGATCGGCCTCGATGATTTGCTTACAGCATCACGACCCTTCGAGCTATCGAGACGCGGTCTTCTGCGTCTTGTTCGCGCCGGCGAGAGGAAGCGTACGCTTCAAACCGCACGCCGATATTCGCAGTATCTCCGAATCTGAAATTTTGCAAAATTTACTCCCGCCGCTTACCCGCGCTTATTCGTAATTTTCCTATAGAATCACGACCGTTCGTGCTATCGAGACGCGGTCTTCTGCGTCTTGTTCGCGCCGCCGAGAGGAAGCATACTCTTCAAACCGCATGCCGATATTCGCAGCGAAACCGATTGCGTGAGAGATTTGGTATCTCCGAATCTGTAATTTGCAGGTAAAATCAGGGAGTAACTATGACTCTCGACAGGTCGCCAAATGCCTCGTCGTCTAATTAGTGAAGCGCATGAATGTATGATTTGCTTACAGCATCACGACCGTTCGTGCTATCGAGACGCGGTCTTCAGCGTCGTGTTTCGCTCTGCCGAGAGGAAGCGTACTCTTCAAACCGCATCCCGATATTCGCAGCGAAACCGATTGCGTGAGAGATTTTGTAAGAAATGCTTGAAATTCTTCTGAGTTAAGTCAGTTCGTCTACGGGGGATCGGCCTCGATGATTTGCTTACAGCATCACGACCCTTCGAGCTATCGAGACGCGGTCTTCTGCGTCTTGTTCGCGCCGGCGAGAGGAAGCGTACGCTTCAAACCGCATGCCGATATTCGCAGTATCTCCGAATCTGAAATTTTGCAAAATTTACTCCCGCCGCTTACCCGCGCTTATTCGTAATTTTCCTATAGAATCACGACCGTTCGTGCTATCGAGACGCGGTCTTCTGCGTCTTGTTCGCGCCGCCGAGAGGAAGCATACTCTTCAAACCGCATGCCGATATTCGCAGCGAAACCGATTGCGTGAGAGATTTTGTAAGAAATGCTTGAAATTCTTCTGAGTTAAGTCAGTTCGTCTACGGGGGATCGGCCTCGATGATTTGCTTACAGCATCACGACCCTTCGAGCTATTGAGACGCGGTCTTCTGCGTCTTGTTCGCGCCGGCGAGAGGAAGCGTACGCTTCAAACCGCATGCCGATATTCGCAGTATCTCCGAATCTGAAATTTTGCAAAATTTACTCCCGCCGCTTACCCGCGCTTATTCGTAATTTTCCTATAGAATCACGACCGTTCGTGCTATCGAGACGCGGTCTTCTGCGTCTTGTTCGCGCCGCCGAGAGGAAGCATACTCTTCAAACCGCATGCCGATATTCGCAGCGAAACCGATTGCGTGAGAGATTTGGTATCTCCGAATCTGTAATTTGCAGGTAAAATCAGGGAGTAACTATGACTCTCTACAGGTCGCCAAATGCCTCGTCGTCTAATTAGTGAAGCTCATGAATGTATGATTTGCTTACAGCATCACGACCGTTCGTGCTATCGAGACGCGGTCTTCAGCGTCGTGTTCGCTCTGCCGAGAGGAAGCGTACTCTTCAAACCGCATCCCGATATTCGCAGCGAAACCGATTGCGTGAGAGATTTTGTAAGAAATGCTTGAAATTCTTCT